>JARJDV010005049.1:0-99778 GCA_030264675.1 Anaulacaspis nigra | reverse complement strand
CAGTATTATAATTGGTGTATATGTCGCATGGTACCGGATGCACAAAAAAGAGTAAACTTGCATAATAGCGTAGAAATAAACAAATTACTGTTTTCATGTATATTGGGCTGCCTATTCGGAAACGCCCTGAAAAATTATTAAATTTTTTGATAAAATTATCAAATTATCAAACACCCTAAAGCGAGCACCCTAAGCACACTTTCTATGCGTAGATAGTGCCACATCTTCCAAAACATCTTTTCAGCCAATATCAGTACGTTCATCATACTAATATTGGCTGAAAACTTATATAAAAGCGGACGTAGAGAACAGCTAATGCTCGGTGAAATCGAATAACTCCTTGATTAGGCGCACCACGATTTTTTTTTTCAATTGGCTCTTGAATATAATAGGCCCTACATTATTTAAATTATAATAAAACGTTCGGTGTTACTTACGCATCATTTAAATTGCGTATAAACCCTCAGAATTGCTTGAAGATGATACTTATTCAAACAACACATTATTAGAAACTGTATCCCTTAGATATTTATCTTCATATCTTTTTTGTCCAAGTGCGGGTCTTCAGGGCTTTTGAATTAATCGTACGAAAAGCGTGTATGTTAAATTGAGGAATTAAATTATAATGGAATTGTTGGTAAAATACCTATTATCAAGAATGGCAACCATAAACATATCCAAGCTTATTTGAGCAGTAATATTAATAGTTTGAAAAATATTATTTCACGGTGATTTTAAACAAATCTTAACAATTGGACCAAGTGTAACATGAGCTGACGTAGAAAAAAATCATGAATTTAAACATAAGTAAAAATGTTTTGCGATTTAGCAGTAACAAAGGAACTAAACAAAATTTCTAAGTTTTTTTGTATTAAAATGAAATAGTTTAAACTCGGGCGAAGCCGGGCTTTGATGGGTACCACTAGTTAAGAATAAAGTGAAGCAGAGGATGTGACCATCAAAGTACCTAAAACAGCAAACCGTGAGTGGTTCTTTATTATATATAAATAAAGTTTATTCAATACGCTCTGTGTATGTATAATAAAATTTATATGCGTACGCGCATGCATATAACATAATAACTCAATTATAACGCTATGGGTGTATATACAAATGCATTTCTACAATGTAAGTATGTAGATTACAAAGGGTTAAATAAGATCAAATGGCATGGCTTTGCAATTTGCAATTCTTCAATTCGAACGGTATGAAGGAAGTTACGTATCAAAAGCTGTTTTGCTGAACTCATCAAAGCCGTAACGATCATACGCTAGCCGGTTTGTAGGTGACTACAAAAAGTATGTACAGTGTAAACTCTATGTTCGCTTAGGCAGTATAGAAGGGTAGAAAAATACGTTGAATACGTCGCGAAAATATAATACTTGGTGAGAGAAATGCGAAACTGGCAGGGTATTCCGCGCATTCAGACATAGCTTTCGCTTTCCGCGTCTGTGACGAGTAACAGCCGCGCTGTCGCGTATGTTGGCGGTGGTGGCGGGGGAGGCCTATAAATTGGAGGCAAATGCACTGGAGGTAAGTGCCTCAGTGCAGGCGGTCTACGAGGGGGAATCGGTGGGGTGCAGAGGCTCTCGTTTGACGTGCAAAACGCCTCGTCTTCTTCAATCCAGGTGTTATCTAGTGACCGCATTCGAGCAGCCTGTCTACTCCAATCTGAGCGATGAAACGAGGGGTTTGTGTATAGCAAGCCTGGCGAGTCGCGATCATCTTCGGACAGAGTCAGTCCTGAATCGCGCGATAGCGACTTTTGATCCTTTGACAATTCGACCGAGTCCAAGGAAAGGCCAAGCGCTACGACACAGAAATGTAAAGGCGCACGAGCGAAATATCAGTAATGCTTACAATGCAGGCTGTCGGACTCTTCGGCGCCGCTGTCGTGCGGCGGTTCGCCCAACAGACTCACCACTTGCGGACCGAATAAGCTTTGGCAATGCGTAATGAGCAGTTCAATAAGAGTGGGCAACGTCCGAATCGGAGCGTTTTGCGTTGTCTCCCATAGCAGACTTGGTCCGACACAAACACCTAAAATAAATGGCTAGAGTCGTAATCTAAGGGGGGAAAGGATTAAGCGTGTAATACGTACCCAGGTTTGATGCTGACATCAAGTTAAAGCGAGACCTCTTAACAATATTGAAGAGTACACTGACTATGTGCGCAAGAAGCATATGATTTTCGCGTGGCAGCGTCCGCAGAAGGCGCCGCAGTTGATCGATGCGACCGTTACGGCTGACGGCAGTGACGCTGATCCACTCTTGCACACTGCCACTGAGTATTGGTTCCGGCAGGCTACGCAAGAAATCCTTGAGCAATGCGGCAAGCACCAACGCAGATGTCGTCGCCACTTCCTCGCACACGGTAGTTCCTTGACTATCCACCTTATCCCTGAGCTCACGAAGCGCCCTCGCGGAGGCGCATCGTCGGAAGATACCTTGCGTCTGCGGGCCGCGCTGAAACAGCGCGCGTAGTATCGACATGAGAATTGGGGGTAGCGCATTGTTAACGCAGAGGCGATTCAATGGCACTCCGAAGAATTTGCCACTGTTCTTGCGAAAAAGTTTCAATGGAATTCTAAAACAAATTGGGTTGTACTGGCAACACCTAGTACGTCATGAGTGCGGTGACATACTTTTTACTTGGCGCGGATGGTTTCGAATTGGGCTTCAGTTCGAAGACGATGTTACTTGGTATGCGATTATTGTTACAATGCGTCAGGTCGAAACCCTCTTCGGCGCACAACGACTGACGTATTCGGGCCAGTTGGATCGAATGCGGACGCTCGCAGCCAAGAAGCGGACATGGTGCTGTATCGCGTTCTCGCGCGTACAACGTGTAACCCCATTCGTTGCTTCTCGAAGCGTCAAATGCCATCCGCACCAGTTCTCGGGAAGATGTATCTGGACCAACTCCAATGGTCTTGGACTACAAAGACCTCATCATTAAATCGCATTTTCTAATCATCAATTATACAACTTACGCATTCGGTTCCAGACAGGGGATCGTGATAAATCACTTTGATATTGGTAATCGGCGGTTCCAAACGGAGTTGAGCTTGCAGCGCTTGATTCAATTCCCGCCACCATGAATCGCGAGCTGCCTGTGTGCAGAAGGACACAAGCATGGTTCGTGCCGGGTTCGGCCACCCCATAAGAAATGACGTTTCCGACTGGGAATACGGGGCAAGCCATAACTCTGAAACGCGTACGC
Source organism: Anaulacaspis nigra (assembly GCA_030264675.1). Lineage (NCBI taxonomy): Eukaryota > Metazoa > Arthropoda > Insecta > Coleoptera > Staphylinidae > Anaulacaspis > Anaulacaspis nigra. Next base: position 96,556 of record JARJDV010005049.1, on the reverse strand, counting down.
TTTCCTGAAACGAACAAACGGTTACTAATCGAGCATACCAAAGAGATGGACGCTCGTTTAAGTACCTTCAACTTAAACGTGCCGCCACTGCGCGGTTTCGCGACGAGGAGCAGATCAGAGAAGAGAAATAAGTGACGTGACTTGGCCGTCATCGGAAGGTTCGGCAATGCCATGGCACAGGGTGCTTCAACCTGAAAGATGCGATTGCAAGCGCTTCCGAAGTCGTGCTGTTGCGTCACCGCCGGTGCGGACAGGTCCGAGAACGATTTCTTGCGAAACGACTTGGACTTCTGCAAAGAGAAGCACACGTTCGAAATTAACGGATCGTCGCATCGTCGTCGACCTACAAAAAAAACCATCTTGCTAGCGACACAATAGTCATCTTAAGTTATGAAAACGCACGCGCGTTGTGCAACTCCTCGCGCTGCCACCGCGGTCACGGCCGATTATGCATTCAAGCAGTAAGCGAATTCAAACTGAGTATGTATTTATAATCACTCTCCAGTGCCTGGCGGGCGCTTCCTGCGTCGTATCGTCTTAAATAAATAAATATCGTTGGCTTATTTGGATAACTACGATGGAGTTCGACGACGCATATGCAGGCAGGATAAGAGATTGTATCGGGATGATGATTGATATGCCGTCGCACTTACAACTTGATAAGACGAATTTGCCTCAGACGCGTGAAGACCCAAGTAGTCATGAGGGAAGAGGTCCTGTATGCGGTCGAGGTCCTTTCGGCGTCCGTTGAGCGCCGGTTGGGAACCGCTCAGGAGTTTGCCGTAGTCAGCGAGTCGCTCCGCCTGAAACAAATTGTAGTTTAAGTGAAAACATCGCATTCAGCAGATGATGCAGATGATGGATAGAATCCAACACCTGTTTACGAAGCGTTTCATGCTCGCATCTCTAGTTGCAGTGCAAGAAGATTCAAACGCTTATAATATGTGATGCAAACATTTAACATTCATAGATGCATTCGGACCGTAATATAAAACCTCGCCAGTCGTTGCTAGAGCGCAGTTACAAACGAGTATCTAACTAACTTTCTTTTCGGAACAAAATAACTAATACAAGGTTGTTTCTCGCATACTCTGCGTGCTTGAGTTTATACAATTGTTTTTCTTCTATTTGTTTCAATTTCATACACGTCTGTTCTAGGTTCATGCGTATTATAGTATTAAGCATATACGGTATACAGACGTGTACGCCACAAGGTCTCCTGCCTAGTTGTAGTGCGTGTGCCACTTGCATTTTATGACAACTACTAGCTTTTGCTAGTTTAGGTAATTTTTATAAAATTAGGCAATTATTCAAATTCGCTTGAGGACACCTATATGCGCTTTGCATTAAGGTAATATAGCGGTGCGCAAAAATGCAATGAGATATCGGCACAAATTTTCGAATAAGATGCATTAATGTGCGCGAACATGGAAACCATTTATTGCTTGAGCGCCTTCAGATAAATAGCGCAAAGCGGCGCAATCAGAACTTAATTGCGAGAGTTTAATTGAAATGCATTTGTCGTACGTGTTTGTTGACTCTTACTTGCTTGCTTGCTTGCTCGATCGCTACCTAGCTAGCTAGCCTGTTTATTTCAATTCTCAGTAGGTATTACGAAAATCGTTTATTATTGCGCTCGTATAATACGCGCACGCACCAGCGAAATTCCACGTAGCTGATGGACGCGTAGGGAAATGCCGACTGTTCTCCGACGAGGAGCGTGTGCGACCTCGTTGACCCGGTGCACGCTCCGTCTAATTGCAAAACGCGCCACGCGAAGAAGTTCTCGTCGTGTTTTGGCCGCGCGTCGAACAAATATTAGCACCGTAAAACAATAATAAATCGCGCGCGAGCCAAAACAAAACTTTAACGTCCATTGCAAATTACGTATTACATTATGCATTCTAGCGATACGCGAGCGAAGCGCGTTGCATTTCGCACGTCGTTGGCTGCTATCGCAAAAAGATTTAAGTGAAGTAAATCAGGTCCATTCACTCGGAGCGCGCGCTCTCGCACTCGCAAGTGCCATTCGTCCTCAATTCCCAGCGTTTCGTGATCGATGCGTAATTCATTTTCATTGCGGATTATGCGTTTGTTTAATGTTCATGCTGCAGCACTCACATAAAACAGTAATGAAACGTGCGACACGCCTTGGCACGACCGCTGCCGTCAGCAATCCATGCGAATTAAACGCATGTCATCCCGGCCGTTTGTCCTAATACGATCACCATTGTTGTTATACTCGTTGAATGTTTAGAAGAACTTTGCGTTTCAGACGCGGCAATGCGCCGCACAGACGTACGCAACAAAACGGCGAGCGGAAAAAACGCAAGTGAAAGTTTTGCACTTGCGGCAAGCAATACATTAAGCCCCATAATTGCCACTCATGATGGCGAAATTTTTGCTTTTCTTCTTCTCTTCACGATCTTACTGCATCATTGCGCTTGGCTAATTATTAAAATATCGATTCGTTAGATCTTCCAACGCGTTGGACCAAGCGCGACAGATGACGGACGATAGCTGGCGGTGAAAGTTATTTATTGAACTCGCCTTTTTTTATTATGTATTCGAATGTATCCATTATTACTGATTGGCGAATAAGATGAGAATGGTGCGTGACTGACTAAGCACTGGCACGTACCGAATTCCATGTGCATGGTCAGTTTAGTACTAGCCCGGAGAGTGAATAATCGCGTGTCGCCAGCAATAAGGAAAGTGCGCTGATTATCTCATTATCGAATCGTATTCCAGCTAACCGATGCGTAGGCTTTCGGTTCGCGCAATAGTCGCGACGTCACGTGCGCGCATGTTTACCTGCCTGCTTCTCGGACAGCCACGGCTAGCCGTCGCCACGGTTGTATGACTCGACTCGCTGAGGATTTCCGGTGCGAGATAAAAAACGTGCACCGGAATGTAATGTCATTGTCTGCTTGAATATTAGACCGATTCCCTTCGCTGAATTCGCACCGGCACGCACAGGAAAAGCTTGCCGATGAAAGCAGGAAATGCATTTCAATGCGAATTCTCGAACTTGCACTCGTCGTCCGAGAAGAAAGAGTCGTGGTTTCGCCTGTTGCAGGCGACAGACAACTTTCTTCTGCGCATTCGTCCGTTTGCTACATTTAAATCGAAGGAGACAGGTGCTGTGCGACACGCATTCGTAAGCAGTGGACTGTTGGAATTTTGCAATTCGCAATTGAATCGTAGATTTATTCGCACACTCGCAATAAATAATCGAATGAATGCAATTGGGAAATAGGCAAATTGTAAACATGCGACAGCACACGTCGTCCATGCATCGCTTAACAAATGGGTTAGATTTGATTGCCGTTTGCCCGCGAATGCGTGTATTTTGCGCGCTCTTATTATGGGCCTAGCGCAGCACAGTACAGCATAGGCTCTCCTTCAAGAGTATTCCAACCAGCAATTCGCCTGCTGTTACTACTGCTGCTGCGTTTCTCCAATGGAATTGCCATTTTTATGATGTCGCGCTGAGTGTGAGTGCGCTCGCGCTTTATCACAAAGGAAACGCGCGCTTGTGTGAAAATTGTGGGTCAGCACACCGTGCGCGCTCGACGCGCACTTGCGCATCTCTTGGTGCATTAGCATTGGCGAGCGTGCTCGCATTCCAAGGCGCGTACGGCGCGTGCAGTGCACTGCACTGCATTTGCAATCCAACGACGAGGAGCGTGCGCCCGGCGAGTTCGCAGCATCAGCATCATCCAGCAACTTGTCTTGTCTTGTCCGGCCATTGATAGGAGGACGAGCGGACGTGCACAATAGACCAGGGCAGAAATCACACGCGTGATGCGCCGCACTTGCGAGGACACGTCGTATGGCATGTATGTACATTCATGCGATTGGCATGCTGCATCTGACTGCTGCATTTTCACGTTTTTCTCCACGTGTTTCGCAAAGTCAATTGTATATGCAGCGTGCTGCAGTGCGACGCGAAGAAAGGATCACGCGTATGCGTACCAATCTAACCGTACCGAAGCGCGGCAGCCATCGAAGAGATCAAGTCTGCAAGAGCACACTCTTCAGCGGTGCACGCATGAGCACCGCATATGCACATACGCGTTGGATGCTGATGCTGATGCTGATGATGCTGGGCTGGCAAGTTTAACGACCTTTTTCGTTTGCGACGTGCGCGCGCGCTTGCGAGCATTTATAAGAATTTTGGAATTTCGCGCTCAGGAGCTTTAAGAACGCATAGGCGCATTCCTCCTCGGATTGCAGTAGTGCTCCAGGCTGCATATAAAATATCCGTGTCCTCAAAGAGTCACACGGACCGGTAAGAGCGCATTTTGCATCTGAGGCGACATGCGCTATTTCATTGTCTGCAGCATTATCTGGAGGGATACCGCGAGTTTACCTACATATGCGAGCCACGTTCTTTCTTGGGACGTCTGCGATGGATGACCTTGCCGATTACAGTCACGGCATTCGCCGCCAAATTTTGGCGCCGCTCTTTATTCCTCGGCCAGTTGGCCATTTGCACCCCCCAGTTGCATGCATCCTGAGCAGGACAACAAAAATCTTCCCCGCGAGATGAACGCGTCTGTCGTTCGGGTTGCCGAGACCCGTCCCTGGCGGACCACATCCGACGAGGTCAACGTTTGGGAACGCGCTTTCTTATCGGTGCGAGCATGACGACCCGAATGCAATCATCTCTGGCAGTCGCATCCACAGTTAAGTGGTGTATAAATAACGTTCGTGTTGTGGGACACTCGCAGCATCGCAGCCCACTGCACAGTAGGATTCCAATTTTCACAGAGGTGAAATTTAATATTCATATTTTTGAAATTTTTTACTACAAAGCGATAAAGGATTTGTTGAACGTCTCAAAATTGAATGATCTATTCCAATATGCTAATTAGTTTGCAGCTAAATTAAGTGACAAATTGCATAAACTTTGTTGGATGATGGATGCCGGAAGAAAAGTGACCGGTGATTCAAAGGTGTAAATTAACACATTTTCACTCATTTTAGTATGTTCGAGAGCTGTAGGGTAAATGTAGCAACACAACACAACATAATGACTCACACAGCCATGGTCCTTAACTGTAAGTACCCGTCTACTTCATATGATTCTTTTAGCTACCTGTTCGCGCAATGGTAAATAGACAGATTACAATATTTTTTGAACGGGGTCTGCCCTAAAGTACAATAGCTTTTTGTATGATATCGTCGATTGAGTTTCAAAAAACAAAAAGTCGCATGGGGTTAAGATAATGCAGTGATTTCTCGAATGATTGTCATGTGAACAAGTTATGCAGACAGAGGTAATAACATTTTAGCAAATTCTGTCAAAACAAGCAACTTGCGTTGCATTATTCAACTTCTGTTCGGAGCTACCATATATGAAAACAATTATAGCTGTTGCAGAGAGCAAAGCGCGCAAAATAGCGTGTTCTGTGTAGATTCAGCGAAAAGGAAGCGTAAATGCGCATGGAAACGGATATAGGCATCGTCAACTTTTCATTTCACACACGCAGTCACCACTCGTTGCGCGCAATTCTACGCTTGTGTAAAGTACTTTTTATAAACTAATAATAACAGTGCCAGCCAGCGGCAGCCGCACAGCTTTACAGATTTCCGTTCCTCGTTCCCCGTTCACAACGTGCATACATAACAATGAGAAATGTATTCCATAAAAATGGGAATTAAAATCTACACGTTCGCTCAGGTTCGTCGAAAAGCCAGCGCCAGCAGTGCGACCAACAATTAATTGAACAGCGCTCTTAGAGACAAGTTTTCGATTGAATTGATATTATATTTAGCCACAAAATTACAGCGTACAATTCGAGTGTCATTTATACTTTGCCTGAGCACGCATTATGATTAGCTCTTGTTTGTGTCTCGCTGTCCCAAATACTTAGCAACAAATTACTTTCAATGAAAAGCGCTTTTCATGCATGACGATTTGTTTCATTATCGTTTTTTATTCGTATTTCCTGCCGAACGCAGTAGTCAAAACATACACGCGCTCAGAATTAGGTAAATATTTTCTATCATACTTACCAAGGAATCAAGAATCATTGCGCACTGATTGGGAGAGGGACAACAAACACACGATCGCGAGTATGGAATGAAGATTGGTAACAAGTGCACAAATCTAAAGTTATGATGAAACTATGCAGTGAGTATACACATTTTTGAGATGGGCATCGACACGACAGTCGCACGATAACTGACTTCTGGTTGACGTATTGCCATCGCATTATTGCATATCTCCGAAGACGAACGTGCTTCGTCGTCCGTCTGGCGTGTAGGGCAGTCACTTGTCCATTCGATAACAACCATCGTGGTCATTTGCACACCCGACATAATTCGCTCGTACTTACTACCACCTTACGTACATGAATGAGTCCATCACGTTCGCTCGCCCTTCTCAGGCAATAAACCCCATTGATTACCTTCGTCTGCACGCCCATGCGGCACGTATTTTACGCGAAATACAATCTTAATATGCGTTTCGACAATATTCCTAACACGTACGAGAGACTGATGTTAACGCATACGTATCTCTCAAGAAGGCGCATTCAACCATTCATTACGAATGCATGATTGTATGTAAATCAGACGACGTGTGCGTGGAAATTCGTCGACAGCCAGGAGGAAAAGTGTACGCGCAATTGGATTTCGTGATTTTCGCACATGTATGTCGCACAAATGACTTAACATATGAACGTATGGCGAGCAACAAGTCGCGAGTCGTATTTATAATTCGCGTCGAATACACTCATCTACCTCACCTCTTTAAGTCCGTCCAAGCGTCCTAGGCTTCGCGCCTGTCGTAGACCTGCTTCGGGCACGCGTCTTCCCTTGCGTCGTCGATCCAGAAGACGCGGCTTGCGGTTCGTACTCGCCGACAGCGTTTGCACGCGTTCCTCGCTTTCCTCAGGATCTGAATGCACCTCAGGACAGTGGTACGTGTGGCGACGGCGCGCTGCCGGCGATGTGATGCGTGTCAATAGTGTGTCGAACATCGCAGCAGCTCAGCCACACATCGCTCGAACGTTCCTGGAACAATAGAATAGTAATCGTTAGTTAGTTAGTTAGTTAGCGATGGCAACTGTCGCGTGCGATGCGTGAAGAACGCATTGCATAACACGCACGTACGAAGGCACGCATGCTACGCAGAACCGATCAGCACGCCAACTTGCTGATGATGCTGGGTAATAATAATTGGAGGCCATTCGATATTTAAATAAGCGTCGCATCGCGATGCACTGCGAGAGGAAGTCGCCGTAGTGCGGCGACTGTTTTGCGTTGCAATTACGCGGACTAGTTTTCGCATTCGCTTCGGCCGGTGCGATGGTCGGTTGTTGCAATAACAGCCAAACAGGCAACGCGACATGACAAGTGCGTGAAAAAACACATGTAGCAGAAATATAATTGCGCATTTTTCACGATTATAATATTATTAATGCGATTATATGCGCTTGAGAAACGGACCGGTCGTGCGGCCACACCATTTGAAATTCAAATGATGCACGAACGCTAAAGATGCTGTTCGCAATGACTCGCTTGCTACCGGCCGTCATCAATATGTGCGCTTTTTGATTCATTTCTTACGCTCGCATAGCAAAACAGCGAACGACGCAGGCCTTCCACACACGAGCACGCATGCAACACGCATTGTCCTAGGTTTTCGATGGGCAAAGGATTCTAATCTCAATTGAGTTAATTAAGTTGCTCACATTTGGAATATGTAGTTGTCATGGTACCTACATAGAATCTTGTCAAAAATCAACGTTAACGTTTAGGCTAATTAATTTCAGAAATTACTACAATTAGTTTAATTGGCTATTACTGCGTGGAATCGTAACACGCGCATGAACGTGCGCGCTCACTAATGAAAAGACATCTCTTGCTGGAAACGTGCATTCTTCATACTTTTATCTGGTGCACCGTTAGTTAGTTCATCCACCAAGTTACACCGTGAAGTATCTATCCGAAAATGCAACAATTTAGATGCGCACGCGACCACGATGCGTCTAACGGCAGGCGACAAATCAAAATTTCCTTTAAATTCCTTTTGCTTTCGATCCGATCATGATTTGCAGAATAAAAAGTTGATTTTATTGGCAAGCAAATGTTACTGCTGTACATCTATCTCGTGGCGTCTTGACCGGCGCGCACCGCGAATCGATCACTTCCTGTTTGGTACAAGCGTCCTGCTGTATAAAAATTCAAATTCGCTATTAGACAAAACGAACGCATGCTAACGACTATGACAACGTCGAGGACGGAATGTGTTTGTGAAAGACGACGCTCTCGTGTCTCTTGTCCGGTTCGTGAGCGTCTACTAGTCGACAATTATATATGTAGTTGCAAAGTGAATGTTGGTATTTACATGACGCGGGAGAATGTCCGCTCAAGCATCTCCGCGCGTATATTGCAGCAACTGTTAGTTTCTAACAGTATCACGCCGGCGCAGCGCGGCCGAATTGATAGATACACCATCTTCGCGTGCGTTATTGTGAAGTGCCTGCAGCCGGGAGGAAAAACAAAATGCTAAACATCGTGGCTCATCTCCATTTCGGGAATCGCAAATAGTTTAAATTCGTAACTTGATTGGACTGCGAACTTAACCAAGATTTGCGCACGCGACCAGTCACCAGCTACAGAATGCACGCGAGATATGTAATTCCTCCTCAAGAATTCGACATGTCGTACCTGTATGCTGCGCGTTCCCAATCAGCGTCGCGACCACACCGCTAATAATCTCTCATCTCCGTAATACAGTTCTTCACTTGCTAGTACAGTTACCTAAGAGGAGACGACGTATGCTGTGTATTCATCCAACACGCTAACATGAGTTGACAATCACAGAAACATCTGATGTACCACTAAAATAATAACCAACCGACATGCCCGGTTTTACATTTTCGAGGTGGTGGTTAAGCTTGTTGTTGTCGTGATCGTGGATGATGCCACAAAAAAAACACGCTATAAGTGACTTTTCGGTAAAATCGAAATTTTATCACCGCGACCTGATGCTATTTACGCCGCGACTACTTAACTCAAGGACACATTTTTCAACAACCATTCTTCGAACGGACCGGTTTGGCGCGCTTTACTTTGTGCGTTGTTAGTTATACTTTTATTCTTTCGTGTAGCAGAATCGCGTCAATGTTCTTTGTTTTCGCGTTCTTCAAGTTGTCAAAACTTCTGCAGCCACTATTTTCTTCGGTCCTACTTCTATTGCAGAGAACACTATCGGAAATGAAGCAATAAGGAACACCAACTATTTGCTTGCGCACGTAAACGATTGTTCATAATTGTTTAGCACTTGTGTTGATAAAAACAATGTAATAACGCACGTAACAATTGCCCGGTTGGTACGCGTAAAACAATTAGGAATTTCCACATGCAAACCGCAGATCCATCGCCAGGTGGCACGCTATTTCGCGCTTTCCATCTCGTGTCTTCACTTCAATCGTCATCGATTGAATAAGCCATATTAATTAATATCTACCATCTACCAATGTATATTATTTACGCTTCAATACTCGAAAGGAAACTTACCTCAGACGCATACCACAGACGCTCACTACTCGTGATAATTTTACGCATTCCGCATGTCAAGATACGACGTGAATATTTTGACGCTTTGAATTGATATAAAAAAGCAATAGTGGAGTAGATTTATATATGAAAGATTGCAGCATGCATGACATTTACGTACGAATAATGCAAGAACAACAGCGTGCAGTGATGATCACGTTTCCTCCCTCCGGGTGTTTACCTGCCACGCGAATCTGTCAAAGCTGAGGAGAGCAATTAGTCTTAAGTTCTGAAGAGTGGTACATAATCGCATTGCACGATTGATAAGCACGTTGTTTGCATTGAAAGCGTGCCCAAAATCAAAGTGATTCTTTAGCTTCGTCGAGCGTCTGTTTTACGCTATCACGTGGAGCATACTGTTGCTGACCGCCGCGGCGGCGCGCCGGTGATCCTGGCATCGGAGTGACGCAGATAATTAACGAATTACCGCAATTGTTTGAATTTATAGTACGTGAAGCAGCGACGCCCAGCACAGCGCATCGCAGTGCACTGCAGCGCAACGACCATCTTGAACTTGATCGCAATTAGGCAGCGCAAATGACGCGCGGTCAATCAAACATGCGCCATTTCTTGCGCAAAATTCTTTCAGCGCGCGTCACGTTGGAATGAATCGATTCGAATATGGACGGTGAAGCAAGAACACCAAAAGTTCCGGCAATGTCCGACGCATGAATATGCGTGATAAAAAATGGGATCGACCGTTAAACCCAGTCAGTTTGACCCGAAAAATTAAGGATCGACGAAGATCGGAGGCGCGCGCGCATGCTGCGCTCATGCGGTGGCCGGTGAGTGTATCAAATAGCAAAACACTTGAGCTCATTGGAATGACAATCACGGACATTGGACGAATGAGCCGCGGACTGTTGGTTGATTCTCACGTTTTCAAAACGTTTAGCATTTTACGTTTGCTTAGCATATGACCTTGTCCGTCCAACCGTCGAATGAACAAACGCATAAACAATTCGCCGACGGACGGATGGGACGAGCGCGTGGCGTGGTAAAGTGCGTTTGTGTTTTTCGAAAGGATTGTTTGCATCCTGTATTTCGTTAGACCAGTCCGAAAAGTGCGCAAACGAGCTTTTAATGCTAGTTGTGCACGCACGCTGCTAAATCGATGCTGTTTCATCAAAAACACGACTCATGCGTATCACCAGCAACAGACAGTGAGATGCGTTGCAGACGGACACACTTGTTCCTTGGTGGCGGACCAGCAAGCAAAGTGAATTTAAAGGTATAAAGGGTCTCTAGGGCAGATGTCTGGCACGCATCGCTCACGGCGTTTGCCGCGCTTGTTTTTCTCGTTCAGCTGAGCGCGTTCAATCCGTGCCACGCACAGGGCACGGCCAGGAAGAATAATTACCGATAATTTACCTCGTAGCGCATCGTGGTTGCTAGCCAGTTGGTTAAGTTAACTCTAACGCCCGTTCTAAGTCAAGCTCCACGAGAGGTACAAAGAGGCACACGCTATATATGAGTGCTGCAATTCGTGTCGAAACTTAAGTTTGAGAATGAACGCTCTTTAATACACCTGCTTGTCACTCTTTGTTCGTTTTCGTCCGAAGGGTCACCAAATAAACGCAACGCTTTGCCATCGTTAAGTGCGTTGCTGTTATGTCATTGATAACGAGCGCACTTACCTAAATGTCTATATTGTATGGGAAAGATCGTGTGTTGCAACAAGTAATCCACAAAACGCATTCGGCATTCGAATACAGCTGAACGCAGAACACTGTGTTTTGCACAACGCGATTTCAGCAGGCTGCATGCAGCGAACACTTGTTTCGAAAAATATGTGCGACGGCGACGACGACCAAAACATAAAACACGATTACAGTCACGCTCTCAACATAGCACCACGAACGGCGCGAACAGCTCACGATCAACTGGCTTAAGTCAACTCGCCTTACCATTAAGCGAGCTCGTGAAGCCTCCCGTTCGCCGCGGCATCGGCACCAGCGCGCACTGTCCGCTCGGAAACATCGTGCGCGCGCCTCGCGGCTTATGTCTTCGGCTCCATTTGTTCCGCTTACGTTCACGTTCAAGTATCAGCTATAAACGCAATATTTGTGCATTCAAATGCATTTTTAGTAACGACTCATCACACACATTGTACGCAGAGACACAACGTTAACGTTCATGCGTTGCATTTGAAAACGTTACTTCAAACTTTTTAAAAGTTCGTCATACGTTTGATCGTTTATAATCGGCGTGTTATGCAACTGCTTACGCCTATTTATAAACAACGTAGTCAAAATGTTGAATTAAATTCGAATTGTTCACACACCACAATGCCTTGTGATAGTTGTCTATATTATTATTAGTTGTGTAGTAATAAATAATTAACTGTTTGCTGATACATCAAGCTTGACTCTCGGCAGGGTGGTCAGCCATTTATCAATCAAATCAAAGGAATTTGCATATAAAATCACACGTTTTCGCACTTTCTCATAGTTCATTCTCCGTAACTTTCATCACCTTGCGATCAAAATTGCTGCAACTAAAATTCTACATAATTATTTATAAAAATAGATCGTGAATCTGATTACCCAAATATGCCTGCAACCACCGTCAAGTGCAAGAACACGAAATCGCGAGGTAATTGTGTCAAGACGCCGCGGCGCCGACTTCCAGGCACGTGGCGATGAGGGGCGACGCTTCAATTAGTTTCATAAACTCCTTCCCCTGATGTCAGAATGGTGGAATAACGAAATTATGAGTCAAGACAGGATGCGCGAGCATTTGTGGCGAGAGTATCTAGCGAAGAAGACATAGCACACGTACGATTTGTACGTCGAACAGAAACAAAACGTGATGCGAATGGTGGTTGTAATCAAACTGTTGGCATGCTACTATGTTGGCGATGATGTTAGCGTTGAGCAGTTGTTTGAAAACTTTATTTAGTCGCGTCGAGTGCTGGATTTTTTAGTACACAAATTATACAAGTGAATACGACCGATTTGTATAAAACATTTTAACGCTACCAATCTGAATAAATGCAAGTATGAGAAAGTGGTGCGGAAAACTAAAGTATAAAACTTCTTCCGCCAAAGTCAAAAGTGCACATGCGTTTTTCGGTTAGCGAACATTTGCGAGCAGAGTGAATAGAGTACCAAATTTGCACAGATCCGCGGCGAATGCTTAGCAATTGAGTGAAATCATCGCATATGCATGCATGGGGCGCACCTTTGTTGTATCTCGTTCTTTTTCTTCTTTTCAGCATGTGCGTCGCGGTTCACGTTGCGCATACGCACATTCGGATCGCCTTTGAACTGCACGTGATTTACAATAAAATTTCACCAACACTCGTGGCACTAGAGATTGTTTACTTTCCGTTTCCCTGGCACGCTCATAATTGTTTGTACGCTACTAGCGTGATCGGTGCGCCGCGGCGACAAACGCGACCCAAAGAAATTGGATGGAAACAAATCGTTTCTTCGCTTCGCCTTTATTCGACCGATTCTTTCATTTTATGTTTCGATACTACAGTTTCTGACTGATTATTGTTTAACAATCAATCTCTGATTGTATTTACCTACATTGGCGCATTGAGAAATTTCTTTAGCTTCTTTAGCGTTTCCATCTCTTTGATTTCTTGCCGAATTTTCGCCAGCTCATAATCGCCTAAGTCGATTATTTCAATCGAGTTATCGCGAGTGTCTGAAAGTACCTGAATCAGTAACCGCGAATTAGAAATTACCGTATTTCCGGCACAATAAGACGCGACTTTTTCCTAGAAAAATGGGCTCAAATATTGGCACTGTCTTATCGTGAAGTGGGTCTTATAGTCCGGAAAATACGGTAACTAAGTAGTGAGTTACCAAAAGCATAGCCAGATTTTTGCGTCAAAGCTTTCATGGCTTGCAATTCGGCTATACGCGTCTGACTAGTGGGTCCCCTTGCCGTTTCCTCTAAGCGTTTCACTTCCTCGTTGATGAGTACCGAGATACGTTGAGCGCTTTTGGAACTGAAGTAGGATGTATCTTTCAACTCGGGCAACGGAACCTTCTTAAGCTTTGAGATCTTCGGACTCGGAAATGGTGCACGCCACTTTGCCATGCAGGCAGAGCACGATGCTTGGCGATAGCTGTAGTGAGAAATCTTTTTTTCTGAAGGTTTGTCGGGCAAAACCATTACGGGTGGCGGCATTGGCATTGGTGGTGGCGGTGGTGCAGGTTGAAGCACAGGCGCCAAAAATGAACGTGGCTCCATCATTGTTTGTCGAAATAACGGCTTCGGCGGTTGGACGATGTCAATCGTTGAAGTAGATGATTCGCTTCCGAACAAGTACTCCATTTCAGACTCTTTCTCAACTTTCTTACTGTTCGCGAAAACAAAAAGCAATAAATAGAGTTTGGTGAATGCGCATTATTGCTGAATGCCTAGGTGCATTACGCATGCAAGGCACTCGCTCGCCGAACGACAGACTCCTGCTTTTACATACAAAAACATCTATGAGACATTGTTGGAGAAGCGTGATTTTACTACAAACAAATTGAACGCGCTGAACGTGCTCTCCGCGGCATGCGTTCGGCGATCGAATATTGACGGCGAGTCGCGGCGGTGCGCCGTTGTGGCTGCACCTCCTTAACAATGCGCAACGAGAGATCGGTAATCATCGACAACATTGTAGGCAAATGTTACGTCCCGGTAACATACACCACGCGCTTAAGTACATATAAGCGTGCGCCCCACCATGCACGTTTATTGAATGCTAGAAAAGACTCACGTGAGTAGCATGGCTAGCTCTTCCAGTGGTAGGTCTTCAACCCGCATACTGTTGTCAATGCGCACATCCGAAAAACCAAGTTGCAGATTTCTCCTGATCTTGGGCTGTAAGTGGGCGATTGTCTCTCTTTGACCCAAATATCCGTAACCGTCGGTGTCGATATTCAGGGAGTAGTCATCAATGTTTGCCGGCATGCCGGAACCCATCTGTTCGTCTTCTTCCAGTTTATCTTCGTCCATAATGTCGATGCATGTGCAGGTTAAGCAGGCACCGGGCTGCAGAGAGTTGTCCGATGCTTGGGTGTTCAATTTCGATAGTTGCCGAATGGAATTTTGCGAAGATACCGCATATGGCGGGTCCAGATAGGCGCTCAACGATAGCATACTGCTATACGGGTTATCCTTGGCCTTTTGTTCTTCTTCCTCCCTCTTGAACGGCACGGTATACTCCCTCCAAATTGCAGCGTTTGGCTTCTTAAGGACGTGGTGCCTGATGAGACGTACCAGCGTAAAAAGTGGTTCGGCAGTGATTTGCATATCCACCATTTTCGGGTGCACGTTAATTAGGTAGAAAGATTCGCAGTTCGAGACGATATTTTGACCATAAAGGCTCTTCACATACTTAATCATTTTTGGTTTGTTCATGATTGCATACAGTTCTTTCTTACTACGTACGGTGCGCAAAAAACGGGTCAGCAAGTCGCTTTTGCAACTTTGCAATGCGCGTAAGACCGATTCGAGAATTTTTAGTATCTTCATGTTAACAATGACTTTATCGGTAAGACGGGGATCCGAGGAAGGCACCTCCCTGGAGTAGGTGGATTCACATGACGATATTTTTCGAGGCACTGGCCTCCGCTTAGGGCTGATTGGTTTCTTTCGTGACTGTTTCGGAGATTTAATGTAGGCAACATATGCTGGTACTGGCTTAGCCGGCTCCCTCATATGATTCCTTCTGTGACGATCTCTAATCGTTACTTTCAAGGATTGCCGTTCATATGTTTCTTTCATTTGGTCTATTTGGTGTTTCAAATGACGTCTGTTGACTGATCGTGGTGAATCTTCTACGTGGATTGCAATAATATCTCTTCCTGTTGTTCGTTGATTTTTACGCCTACGTGTCGGTGACATGCATCTCCGCCTACCGGACGCTCTTCCGCCTTCCATGCGTCGTTCGAAATTGAATTCGTCATCTTCGTCTGAACTACTGTCTGCGACCATTCGCTTTTGATTCCCCGCGAACAACTGTTTGGTTGTTCTCGAGCTTCCAGTTTCACTGATGCTGTAACTAGTACAGCTACGTTTCTCAATGATGCTAGAACCCTCTTCAAATTTGCAAATTTGCTCGTTTGCGTCAGTCATCGATCTGTTAGGTTCATCAATGCGCGTCGAATACTCCGAACCTACTGAAAGGCCGAGATCGTATGGTTCTCTTACCAATGGTGGCACATCTATAATTTAAAAATTTCGTTAAATTTATTCGCGATTGTGATGCAGTATGAAAATGTTCCCACCCACCGAGTATATAAAGAGGCAACGTGCGTCCAAACTTTTCGTTGAGACTTCTCTGCGAGCGATCTATCAATCGCTCCAAGGGGCAGTGTTTTGGGTACTCGCATTTGTCCGGCTTGGGCGGTATATGCAGTGATTCTGTTCTATGCGCGGCCAGCAGATATAGACAAAGGATTTTCTCAATGTCGATTTCGCCGTCGGTGAAGAGCAAATTGTGTAGATCCTGGAAATACGCATGTTGTTAATTGCGTTATCGGAGTCGATATTGTTGATATATTAAGCTGTACTTACATGCATATTAAGAGACGAATTCATTATACATGACGGTTGGACGACGCAGGGAGCGTGTCGGCGGCTGCCCCGAATGCTATGACCCATCTCCAGAATGGAAGCCGAGCTGGTGTCAGGAGTCTGTAAGAAGACAAGAAACTGAGCGGAGTTCGTGAGCGAATACGAACGCGAATTCCTTCATACCCCGTCGAATAAATTATTGGGTCGATCTATCCGGATTTCGTATTTGTTGCGGAACATTTGACGTGCATTGCTGTGCATACGCATCGCCAATTTTTGCTCACGCTTGATGCGGTTCAGCTCGCAGCAAAGGCGCGTGGTACCGGCCAAGTTCTGCTTCATGGCAATCGTCAATTTGTCCTTCGCCGCCATCGTTCTGTTGTCGAAAAATTTTAATTGTGCCTACTTCTGTTAATTCATATCTGAATGATGTATAAGTGCCAACTAAATTTCGACACAGTAAAAAACTACACCGCATTTGGGGTTTCCAGCAAACTCGCTTAGCTGACTGACAGCTGCGAGTCAAACACTCTTGATTTTGGTAATAATCAGCGATAATGTAGAACGTTGAACATCATGATAGCGGCATACTTGTTATGAAATTAGTTTATTTACTTTTTCGTCCTTAGAAGATAAACTCATTGAAATATGTAAATTGAAACGTTTAATTTTCGTACAAAATTTTTAATGAAATTATTAAAACATAGGTAGTAATATCTCTACGTAAAGCTTAATATATATTTATGTCCTGTCATTCCCTGCGCAGTGAGAGTATTCGTTAACGCTTCCTTGTAATCGTCAAAAGCAATCAATTTGGCATTTGGTGCATGGAGCTGCTTGCTAACCATATACTCTATCAGTTCGTCGTACATCTGTGCACGTTTGGACGAGCCTGCATTTTTGCGCGCCCACTCTGTCATCCAAAATCCGCGCACCTGGAGGTTCTTGAAGATGAGCATGGCAGTGCCTACAGTTACAGGCTCTCTAGACATGCCGCCATACGTAACAATAGGTGCGCTATGTGCGAGAGTACGCATGACTTCGGTGGCACTCTTGCCTCCAACGCAGTTCAGCGCTAATTTTGGTCTCGGCAACTGTTTATCCTTAAAGAGTTTCGTAGTGCGCAGCTCTTCTTCTGTTAGAACGACAGTCGCGCCAAGCTTGCTCAAATAGTCCTTGAGCTCTTCAATATTGGGACGATTCCGGACAATGTTAATTGATTGGAAACCAAAGATTTTGCACAATTGAATTACATTTTGTCCGCAAGCTGAATTTCCGCCGTTCTGTATGACGACATCTCCTGGCTTCAGGTCGGCAAAATCTTTTAGCATTCGATATGCGGTGCAAGGATTGACAGTTAAGGTGCAGGCCTCAGCGAGACCTAGTTCCTTGGGGATGCGTAGTGCTTGACAATCCTCGAGGACGGCATGCGTTTGCCATGTGCCTAGCAGGGGCTGTAGGGGTACAATTCGATCGCCCACGCAAAAATCAGATACCTTGTCGCCAATTTCGACGACTTCTCCGACTCCCTCGTTCCCTGGTATAGCTGGCAGGTCTGGCTTTGAGGGATATTTACCCTGAATTGTATTTATATCTGCCGGATTAACCGGTGCTGCCAGCATACGGACAAGTAACTGTTTATCACCGACATTTGGTACCTCAGCATCAATCTTCTCAATGACTTTTAGTGGGTCACCATATTCGCGGTAGATCAGTTTGCTGGCGCCTCTCCCGTTGCAGGTACCCAGCTTACGCTGAAGAAACAGGTGCCGATGCGCACTCTTTAGGAGACGCATTTCTTGCACTTAGAGAACCGCACAAAACCGAATGTGACTGTTTTTCCGGTACGCAAGGTTAGACTATGAATTATCAGGACGAGTGAATTGATTTTGTAGCTAGTTCACCTGGCGGACGATAGACAACTCATATGAAATGTGTAGAAACCTTTTATTTCATCAGGGACAAAAAACTTTCACGTGCCCCAATTCAAAAAACAACGTTGTAGTTACCTTACAATGACTCTTATTAATACATGCTTTGTTCAACTGGGAAAATCAATTCATGCATTACTTATGAGAAAGATTATTAAAAAAAATACGTCAGTACTTGATTGCTTCGTTGAGTGGTGATGCGTAATACAATATGCTTAATTATTATGTATATAAATTAAGTAGTGAATGCTTTTTTTTGTTTTGAGATTATTAATAACTAGTGCTATAATACTGAAATATCTCCAGTTAGTGCGCACCGTGCTCGATCATATTAATCAAATCCTCGTTTAAACTCAAATTACCGCCTTCAATATCAGTCGTCGTCGTTGTCACTCTAAAATCCTCAAACAGGTCCTCCAACGTTACGCTATTGTTGTTGTTCTTGTTGCTATTGTTGTTATTGTTACTGTGGTGGTTGTTTGTTGATTTGGAATCGCCCACGACAGTTGCAATGTTATCGAAGCGGCTGGCAGTTTGATTGTGTGTCGGATTGATTGATAGTTTGAGTACATTGTTCGTGATGCCAATGCTGCTCCCGTTACCTCCTGTTTTACGCGGGTCCCTCGTTCCTTTCAGTTCACCAGCTAACATTTCGAATTCAAGCGCTTCGTTGCGATTTGCTTCCGCCTCTTCACCGCGTTCGGCATTCGGCTCGCGCTCATCATCTTCTTCCCGCAGCAATTTGCCATTCTGCGTTACACTGTAGATGTTCTCACCCAAGTTACGCAGCATGTCCTCGGCGAACGGACTTAGACCGTCGATGACGAACATCCCGTCATTGCTCTGCAGGCCGATCCGAAGCAGCAGTGAGACGCGTACATGGAAATCCTTTAGCCAGTCAAGCATGGTCTCGCGGAGTTCATCCAGCTCATGCGTGCTCAGCACTTTGACGAAGTTGTCGAAGACATTCTGCACCTTATGCAGCTGCAGCTGTGTCGCCTCGTGCGTCACGTAGTTCTCGATCTCATACAAGTGGCGTTGTGTCAGCTTGAGCAGGTCCTCGCTGAGCGTCAGCTGCCACTTGAAGACCATTGTGATTAGATCCCAGAGTTTGTCCATAGACTTGCTGTCCAGTCGCATCATGGACGACTGCGTCACGTCCTCGATGAGGTCCTTCATCGCCTGGTGGCTGTATGCCGCCTGCGGTTTCACCAGCTCGTTGATGAGCTGTTGCGATACGAGGACGGATATTATTTCATCCAATACTTTAATGATAGCAAAGAACAAGAACAAATCGAATTAATTAGCGCTGCAAAACGGCCGCACTGTAACTCATATCGATTGGCATCGTGCGACTGCACCGTGTGTTCGAAACGGAACATTGATGAGTGAATTGCAAAGGCGAAACGAAACCTATGTATGTCATTACGAACTGCAACACAAACAAGACAATAGAACGTGTGGAGACACAAATAATATTTCATCTATTCTACAACAAATCGGCATGTGCTACGAATACGGGTACTAATTATTACAATAATAATGCACCAATTCACCAACTACACGCAGCTGAAAGCGGGCTGGTCTTCAACATTAAACACAAACTGAAGAAACGTAAAACGTGTGGCGGCGGCGGTGAAAGCGGTAGCGACCCGCTGGAAGCTGAGATCGCACGCTAAAAACTGTGAATATGTATTATGCGCTGCCACGCGAACCGAAATAAGCATTGGCCTTGCTAAATGTAGGTACGTGCATAGCAGGCGCACCGCTGGCTGGCTCAGCTAAGCAACTTAGTCTCATACCAAGTGTGGAACGGTCGTGGTCGACGCCTTGCGCTTGAAGTCGTTGTGCAACGACGAAGATCATCTCGGCGCCTAAGTTGATCGCAAGAAACGGCGTTGCGAATCGCGACATTGTCGGGCGGTTTTGTTGTGTATACGCGCCGCACACGATTGCTAGGAAGCAAGTCAACCCTCGGTCTGTAAGCGTCGTTCTACGCACAGAGTACAAGTCGCGACTGCCCGCTCGTCAGGTGCCCGCAGACTAAGTTCAGTATTTTATATTCTTGCAAATTTCGAGAGTCAAGAGTAAACGGCATGCCAATGACTCTACGGAATATGTATCGCCACTGCTGCGACTTGCTGCCGCGGAACATGCACAACCGAATTGGTTCCGAGTTCGGTGCTATAAACGACAATAGAGGTCGGGTGGAGTACGTTTTAGAACTCATACGCGAATATCGTCTGCTTTCCGAGCTTTCCTGTGAACTCGCCGAGAATAGCGCTGTAAAATGCGCTGCGAAATGCAATATGAAAAGCGAGAAATATCGAGAGGAAGCCAAGACGCAGTCCGGGTATATGACTTTGGAGCTCGTTAATCAAGCCGTAGGCGCAGCACCCGCAAAGAGTGAAGAACTCGGCAATGCGCTCCTTGAAAGGAGTCAAATACTATGCGAACTTGGAAGGATTAAATTAGCAATGACGGTATTTTTGACATGCCGGTTTTGAATAGCGTCTTACGATGATTCTACATTGTGTTTTTAGGACTTGGAGAATGTGCTAAATTGCCAAAACATTAATGAGAGCAGCGTTCGCGCGCAAATTGAAGACTTAAAGCGCAAGTTAGAACAGCAGAATGAGGCACGTTATAACACATGCGATAATCCAATTCCACCTTCGCTCTCATTCAAACTTAACGCCAAAATTGCTTGCGCTGGTGATTGCATTGAAATGCGACATACTGAAGAGAAAGGTCGTCATATCGTCGCAACGACTGCGATAAAGGCAGGCGATGTAATAGCTGTTGAAGCGCCATACGCAACATTGACCAGCAATTATTTAATTGGTCGTTGTCACCTGTGTGTACGTTTGATTTACGCGCCGCTGCCTTGCGATTCTTGCACGGAAGCGTTTTACTGCAGCGAAGAATGTAAATTGAACGCTTGGAACAGTTACCATAAGTATGAATGCCCCATTGCGGGTATCCTGAAGTACATGGAAGTGGAAAGGTTGCATCGAATGGCATTGCGCATTTCATTCATGGCTGTTCCCGAATACCAGGAGCTGCAATTCTATCACGAGGACGATTTTGAGCGCTACGAGTCAGATAAATATAAGGAGATACATCATTTGTGTGCAAACACTGAGCGCAGGGCAGTTGCGGATCTGTTTAGTCGTGCTATTTATGCAGCGGTGTTATTCACTTTCGTTGCGGACCACACCACGTTTCTGGCAGATGGTCATGATGCTGGTGTCTTCCAGGAGCTGCTTTTACGACATATTCAAACTGCTGCAACTAACTACCACGAAATTACGGAGAGATGTATTAATCGAGAAACGAAATGCCATACAATCGTTGAGGCCGGTGCTGGTGCGTATAGCTTCCACTCACTGCTCAATCATAGTTGTGCGCCAAACGTGGTACGCTATTGTTACGGCGCCAAATTGGCTCTATTTGCGCTAAGTGATATTGACAAAGGCGAGGAGCTCTATGATAACTACGGGTATGAATAAATATGGCCACGGAATTCATCAATAGACTCGACATTGTATTCTTGTAGGTATCATTATGCAGTTACGCCAAAAGCAATCCGCCAAGAACAATTGAAATCCCAGTATCTGTTCGACTGTAGCTGCGCGGCGTGTTTGTTCAATTGGCCTGAATATGGTTACTTGCCGCCGTTGCCAGGATTACCGGATGTCTGTGAAGAGGATTTTGAAACTGTTGAACGCGCAGATAGAGAGGAATTGACTGATCTGCAACATGATTTATTTTCTAGGGTGCATGCTTTAAAAGATCATCCAATGAGCGCTAATATGGCATCGATTCATGAAACAGTTAAAGAGTGTTTGAGTCTACTAGCGAATAAAAGATATCTTTGAGAAATAATAAAATATCGCAAACGCACGAGGTGGTAATCAATTTGTAATATTTTTTGTTTTGTTTGCAAACATCTCATACGTGATCTGTGATGGATTACTACATAGTGTTAATTGTGTGATGTAATAACCTATGTGCGCGCCAAAACATGGAATCACTTGTGCAAAAGTTCAAGGCTCATCACATTTTTCCAACATTGCGCAGTGGTTTCTTAGCAGGCGGCGGCGTATGCGGGATTTACGAATCGAACGAAAACCAGAACTTATCCAGTTTGCGAACGCTTCGTTCGTGCCGTCAAAGCGCATAATCATTGCTTTCTGTTTCGCACAATTAACGTGACAAATTGCAATGCAATCACAGCTTTAAAATATTGTGATTTCATGTCGTAAGGTCACGAGTGTATGCAATTATCGCTTTTGCGTGTGGTCGGCACAAATTAAATGTATTTAGCTACCTACATGTTTTTTTGTAATATGACAGTTATTGCAAAAAAATGCCAAGCTTTCAAGTCGAACGAATACCGCTCACAGTAAATAGCGTAAACCGAGGTGCATTTGAAATGTTTCAAATATTTTTGAATACGTGTAGTAGCCATATGTGGTACATCGGAAAGTCTGTTCGGCATCGAGCACATGGGGCTGGAAAGAAAGATTTATTTTAGTCTTCACGTACCGACTAAGTGTTTCACGAAACTCACCATCAACCGTCAACCCTACCATCTAAGGATACCCATTAATTGAGCGGGGTGGGGTGCTTTTCATGGCGTTGGCAGCTAGATGAATAATTTTTAGGCTTGGATGTACGCGCAGCAGCGAATTTTACTTGCAGCATATGCATCCAAATCTAAAGTTTTGCGTTATTTTTCATAGGTTGCAATTTCTTGGTAGCAGGCAGCGGCAGTACACAACCGCCGCGAGATCGGGACCGCAGCTTGTCTACTCGGTGCTCACTGTTCACGAAACCAGTCCGCTATCACACGCTCGCTAGCTCATTCGGTTCTCTGTCGCGTTGGAGTGCTTAGTAAGCTTTTCATCGATTTTCTGCTTGCTTGCTTACTTATTTGAGTCCTATTAGCGCGCGCAAAGTATCCATTCGTACCGAAAGAAGTTAACGCAGTCACGCGACGTATCGCATCTCCCGGTAAGATGTCCGTGGCGGTTCTGCTTCTTGTTGTCGCAGCGACGGTGTGCGGCCCAGAAACGATCCTCGCTGACCTGGATGTGACCATTCTGCATACGAACGATATGCATGGCCGTTTTGCGGAGACGTCGCAAAGTTCAGGCACGTGTAAAGCGTCGGATTCGAAACTTTGCTACGGTGGATTTGCGCGCGTTGCGCACGTGGTGCGAGCGCATCGAAACGCATCCGCCAAGAATCCGCAGGCACCGGCGACACTTTTCTTGAATGCCGGCGATACGTACACGGGAACGTCGTGGTTTAGTGTGCACAAATGGAAAATCGCCGTCGACTTCATAAATCGACTAGCGCCCGATTGCATTGTAAGATATATTCGTTATCACCGACGTTGCATCAACTCCCGCATGCGCTCCTTTCATTTAACTTTATTCCGTACGGTTCTTCGCCGTTTTCGGCGTTTGGTATCTGCTAATACCCAAAGCTAATATGTTAATGCCTAGGAATTGTTTGTTAATATGTGGTTGTCATAATCATAGTGACGTATTGCTATCATTACGTTCAGCCTTGATAAGTTTTAATGTTCTTTTTGGTTGGTGTACCGTTTGTTATTGCTGCTCACCAACAACAATGCAGTTCAATCAGCGTATGCGTTGCATGTATGTACATGCTACGCACATTCGGCTAAGCTAAAACGGCGGTAAAAACATTCGAATAGATAATAATTTCCAATCCCCAAGGCCGCACCGCTGAATTCGAGTTATTCATAGAATGAATGAATGTTTAAATAGGGATCAAAGCATAAACCTCTTAAGACCACTCGTGCACTAACAAGAAGGTTAGATTATCGCCAGCTTTCATTAGGCGCTCCAACTAACTTTAACACGAAACTCAACTCTCGTTCGCATTGAATACTATTTTTATACTTATATATAAAGTTGCGACACTTTTTTAGTCGTTTGGCAACCATGAGTTTGATTACGGCATTGAAGGTATCCTTCCGTTCGTCGAAAGTCTCGAGGTACCTTTGGTGGCGGCAAACATGGACTTTTCCAAGGAGAAGAAGTTCACCGCACAGGTGGCCAAATCGCACGTGATTACTGTGCGCGGTGTCAAAATCGGAATCATTGGCTATCTCATACCGGATACCGCAATTTTGTCCTCCACCGGAGACGTTATCTTTCTCGACGAGGTGGCCTCTATCAACGCGGAGAGCGAGCGTCTGTACAACAACGGTATCAAGGTGATTATCGCTCTAGGCCACTCAGGATTTGAGATTGATAAGAAAATTGCGCGCGAATGCCCTCTCGTTGATCTCGTCGTTGGAGGGCATAGCAATACGTTCTTGTGGAATGGTGAACAGCCGGATAGCGAGGTGATCGAAGGCGCGTATCCCACTTTGGTAGATCAGCCATCGGGACGCATAGTTCCTGTGGTACAGGCGTATGCGTACACCAAGTACGTGGGTCGTTTGAATATTACGATCAACGATGCTGGCGAGTTGACACGCTATGAGGGTCAACCAATATTGCTAAGAGGCGATGTACCAAAAGAGCGGGATATTGAGCGTGTGCTGGATGCTTATCGACCGGGTCTGGAGGCTGCCACGAATAAGATGGTAGGCCGCACTAAAGTTGATTTGTTTATTAATGATTGTCGGCGGCAAGAGTGCAATTTAGGCAATTTGTTGACGGATGCAATGGTGGAGTACGCGGCATTTAATTACGTCTCGAAAGACGGTTGGACAGACGTAGCCATTGCCGTAGCGAACGGCGGCAACTTTCGATCGTCCATTGACATTGGCCAGTTCAGTAGTGGCGATCTCCTCGGAACGTTGCCGTACGAAATGAATATGATCGCATTTAATTTGAAGGGCGCGGACGTCAAGGAAATGCTGGAGACGTCGATACGTAGCAATGGGGAAACTTCTCGCGGCGAATTCCTGCAAATGTCCGGTCTGCGCGTAATGTACGACGTCACGCAGCCGGTCGGCCAACGCGTACTTGACGTTGCAGTGCGCTGTGCCGCTTGTACACTACCCGTTTACCGTCCATTGGAGATAAATCACGTCTATCGTATCCTCAGCAATCAGTTCCTTTTGAGTGGAGGCGATGGCTACACTGTATTCAAGCGAGCCTTTAATAAGACGGTGCAGGATGCTGGTGAGATTGAAATTCTTACCAATTACATTCAACGCAGACAGATAATCTATCCGGAAGTCGGTGGACGTATCCGGTTTGCGCCCCAAGCGCAAGATGCGAATGGCTGTGCTTCTAAAATAGTCGACCTGCTTTGCTTCTTTTTATCGTTGATCGTGGTCATCCGTTATTTGTAGATAAGCATTTCATTCACGCGCGACGTTTTACTGAGACTGTAGAGAAAAGACAATGCGCATCAGTGTGTTTAGATTCGATTGGATGTTCAATTGTTTTTCATTACACCAGCGAATCTTAAGCTTATATTCAGTATAGTTCATTCAGCCGCTTGTCCCATATAAATAATGTTATTGTGCAATTTAATTAAATTTAGCTATTTGCTCTGCGCGCTACTCAAATCTAATATGCACAGGCGTAGAAGATGTGGCCAGTAGTGCATTCATCTCAAAATAATAATGTTAACGAAATGCTTAACATTTTTGTGCGTTTGTGCACGCACACGAAACATAATTTTATTTATTTTATTTTTAAACCCATGGAGGATTGGCGCGTCCCAGAAATGCGCCTCTGCCTAACATGTGCAATGCTATACGACCAATAGAATTCACACAACTTTATGAGCGTAATTTGTTTCTGCCCGATGTATAAGGATGTGTAACAACACTTGCAAGATTCGTTGAGGATAATGATAATTAATTGCTAGCCAGTATACTTACTATTGTAAACGTATTATTATGTATAAATGACGTAATTAGATGAAGGACACGCTCATCAATTTGTTATGAATCAAACACATGCGCAACCCGGCGAACACATCATCTTGATAATGATCACTTCCTTGCCATATGCGTGCTAATATTCAAAAATTGTTAGCACTCTTTTCTTTATTCATCGCATGATTACAGCCGACAATGCATGCTGATTCGCGATGCCAGCATGTGCCCCGAAAACGCATCTGCGAGGCGAGTGCACTTTGTTGTGGCTCGTTGTGCACAGTGGAAACGTATGTAGAGAGAAAGACACACTTAACGCATATTGCATGTACTCGGTTGTAGGGTGTTACGTTTCATGTCGGCGGTCATGCTTCCTTTTTTTCCCCTCTACGATGTGGGTGCATTTGCAGCTCCCGTCAACGCGCACGCAAATGCCCTCTTCCCTTCATGTCCCTTTAAAACTATACTCGGCTTCGTTGTTACATCGGGCAAATGCCGCTGTTTGTTTGTTAGTGCCCGCGCGTTAGTTGAGCGACAAGACGGTCCCAGTTCTTCTGAGTTGTTAAATAAAGTTGTTGTATACCGAACTATTCGCAAGTGCACTTTCGGCGTGAATAAGAAAAGTTTACAAAGTTCTCGTACCAATGACTATGGCGAAGAATGAACAGCAAGATCAGCATAGTATGCCATTTGGACCCCAAACAGTATTATCTCCAATGATAACATTCAAAGAGTTCCTAAACATTTATGCGGTGGACACCGCTTCAATGACGAAAGAGGAGTACAAGCAACTCGTATTGTACTTTTATCATGGCACCAATCTATACTACTGTACATCATCAGACCGTAATGGCAGTTCAATGACGATTAATTCGGACAATTAGCGCATTAATTCCGTTCATATTGACCAGAGTACTCAGACTAGTCCATTGATGCATTAAGTGCAATTAAGATAGTTTAATATAATATAATATGCTGTATTTTTTATTTCAAGATGTATATAAAATTTTTTGTATAATTAGTTTAAAATGACTAGAATTCCATTATGGTGCAAGCAGCGTGGTAACACCTGCATGCATTGGATCTGTAATTATTTGGTCATGCATCATAAAAATAAATTATGAACACTGGAGACATCATAATTAATTTAAAATGACTAGAATTGTATACATGCGTTCCGCTGAGCACCTACGCTAGGTAATCCTCGGTATTCAGCGACACTATCCTTCCCAAGTGGGCCCCCACTTTCAAATTCGTATCATTTCTAATCACCCTGCGCCGGTTGATCTTTGCAGTTCGCTTGCGGAGAATTGTCGTTGGCAGTACTTGTGAGCTTATCAGTAAGCACTTTAACCATTGGGTGATTCTGCGGAAGTCCTTCGTTGGCCAGAAACGCGAGCGCCTCAATCGCGCACGCAGCGTATCCGGCTGCTTGAGCATCTTCCTCGCAATCGTCCGCCTCGTTTAGCTCTTGCTGCAACTCGCAGACTTTCTCCAAGCACATCCGAAGCATTGTATTCAAGTTTCCTGTATGTTTGCGCTACATTAGACAAACAAAACAACATGAGTAGCATTTTATAGCGGCAGTTTATAGATGGCTATTTATTTATTCGTTACCTTTTTGCGAGCGATTTGCTTATTGCGAACACCACTTTCTGAGCGGCGCGACATACTTTGTCCGTCACTCACTCACTTTGCCTCGAGAAATTGACGTTGCCAAAACACCCGATACGATTTGAGCGTGCTTCTGGCGCCGCGAACTTTGGGGAACTAGTTAACACACCTCGACTGATGTGCTACCGAAAGCTGCGCACCTCTTCGGCTCCTTGTCGACACAGACTGGCGGCGAAGAAACGACGTTTTTATGAGGTAAATAAATACGCACCGGCCGGCTAGAGTCGGTGAAGAGGAACTGAACCGAAAGGAACTTGAAGCTGTCTGGCCGGATGGATGGCTGGTTGGCTGCGTATGTGCGTGCTGAGTCTCTCTGATACGCACTTCTTGCATACGAACCAAATGAACGTTTGTATCATACGTTTAAAGCACGTGCGTCACGGCAGCTGTCGAAGCGGATGGCAGATGTGAGGAAGGCAACGCATTGTGGGGCTACCTTGTGGCTTCGCCAACGAATTGCCGTAATTGGACAGTGCATCTTATATGTGCACTAGGTGTGCCGCTCTGTCATAGGGGAGCACCCGTATGCAGCCACCATATATGTATATATAATTATCTACATGCGCAATTGCATATGCGAATGATAAGGGAATCATAGAAACATCCGCTACAAATTAGTAACTTGATTTAATTATTTACAAACCAATAATATCGTCACTCTACTCGGCTAGAAATTAAATGTATCAGTCTTGTTAATAAAGAAAGCCAACAGCAACGACGGTCGTACATGTTAAATAATATCTGGAATGAAACTAACTGACAACTAACTACCTGATTTAATCGTATCGCATTTGGCCGCCAATTCTACTTAATTAAAAGAAACATCCTTTGATTTCTGAATGTATTATTTTTTACCGTATTTCATAGCAATCAAAATAAATACTGCAAGTGAAGCGAACTTTAGCGCCATGAAGTGATCTTCGCCAACTCCTTTACCGTCCATATCAGAGAACCAGGAATAGTAGTACTAAAGAGTTTACAGTTTATTTCGTATCGACAAATTTAACTTCTGGGTTTCTCTGTAGCCTTATGCGCAATTCTTCATTAATTATCGAAATCAAGTTCCGCATTTCTTTTACTATAGTTCTCAGGCTAAAAATGGTAAATGTGTTTAGGTTCAATTGTAGATGAAAGCGTTTGCGAAGATGTTCTCTCTTCATACACTTGATCGTTCGATATACGGATGGCAGGATTACTGTTTAGAACATGACTATTAATCTGCCAAAGCCATGCGTTGAATGGTGCTGCCCGATGCGTTTAAATTTCCAATTTTGACAAACATGTATATCAATTTTGTTTGATTCGCGGGGGTAGTCTGCCCAATTTACCTCGCCTTTTGCGAATGAATAAAATGTGTTGTATAAAGTGTATCGCATAAGAGCGAAAACAATAAAAATTGCGTCTCGAGCAAAGCAATTGTAAAAGATTGCCTGCTGAAACTTTAGAAAAATAAATTGGTATAAACAGATGTAGGTGTGTGAATGTGAGTGGTAATGATGTGTGCGAGCGTCAGTAAGGGGAGAAGTGTGTTTCGAGTGTGAATGCTGTTGAAGTGTAAATGTAAACTTGTAAAAATGTTAAAAAAAACTTATAGATATAAACAATAAATATCACAATACCAGTCGCTTAACACCGCATTCAACGCAAAACTTGGCCGTTGGTAATGGATATCGGCTGCCACACTCATGGCAGAACTTTGACAGTTTGGCAGAATTTGCTGATTTTGGTGCGCTTTTGGTATTGCTTTTAAAATAGGAGGCGGATGTATAATCGGACCGAGTCATAGTTGTGGATTGTTCGTTGGGCAGGGGACAGGTGTCAGAACCGCTGTACGTAGGGTCTTCGGCATGTGTCGGCTCCATGGGCAAAATGTTGGTCACTTTGGAGCGCACCTTAGTCTTTGCGCTTCTGTTCAAGCTGGAAGAAGGAGAAGGCAATTAATCGATTAATCGATAAGGATTGATAACGTTGTTGTGACACCCACGAACTCTTAACTTTAGTGCGTGCCAGTCTGTGTCTAACATGACTGAAAAACGCGTAATAACGCATCTTCCATTTTGATGATAAACTCGACGCGTCCGAGTCGCGAGACTCTATCTCGGAAAAGCTGCTTTCGAGCTGAGACGCCATTGCTATGAATAATGTTTAATTTTGATGAAATATGACTATGATCGGGACATGTATAATTTAGTGACTGATTGGGTACCGTAAAAATGTCAAATAACAACAATAATTGTTTCCGCCACTCACCTGCCATATGCGGAATCGCCGCTAACCATTTGTTTCGACGATTCGGCATGACTACGATTTTCTGCTTCTCGCTTCAATAGCTCTTCTCGCTCCTTGAGGTACATCTCTTCGTAGCGTTTGTATTCCTCATACATGGCATCATCGATAGAGAATAGTTGTTGCTCTGCGTGTTCCATCTCGTCTCGAGACTGCATTTAAAACGCTTGAATGAAAATACTCTCCAAAGGAGGTCAGTAGGAAATACTTACCAATCGGGAGTTGGTATTGTCCCGCGCTGAGTTGTTCCTGCGCCCGCTGAAGTAGTTTGCTACGTCATCGCGATTTCTTAGATTCTTGGGATGTTTCAACGGTTCGGGAATGACGACAGACCGCTTCAAGTTCGAACAGTTTGAAGTATTCCTCTTTCGGGCACCTTCGCGACTCTCTGTTCGAGAACCACCCTCACCCACACTGGAAATAGATGACGTTGAAGTTTTCCGATTACGCGGTTTAACTGTATGCTCGAGTGGTTCTAAACGAAAGCGATTGCTGGGTACGAGGGCGTACTGCCGTTGCATGTCGGGTGTGGTAGCTGAATATGTTTCGAGGTGATCGGGTATCGAAAGATTGTCAAAGTCGTTGATGAGACGTGGATCGATTGGTATGTCATCGTAAAGAGAAGACGTGTTATTATCGGTCTTTGTGCTGTAGCTGGCTATGGAAAGCGTATCGAAATCTATGTTGCCGATAATATCCTCATTGTTCAGATTCTCGTTGATAAAGTTTTCGAGGAGCGCAAACTGGATATTATCGGTGGAATAGGGCACCGATATAATTCCGTCCGCTTTAATCTGCTCGTCGGTGATGGTAACCGCGGACGAGGAAGCTGTGTGATTGGGTGTGTCGCTAATATTGCGCTCATTCAATTGGTCGAGATAGTTATTGTTATTTGGCGTTACAGTGGGTTTATGACTGTAGGGTGTGAAATCGTCGCACGCGAGTAAGTCCATCAGTTGGCGTTCGGCAGTAAGAAACGGATTGTAGGTATCGTCTTGTTTCGTGTCAACGCGCTGTTGCGATGTGTCGATGTTGTTAGAAATGTTGCTACTGGTGCAACTGAAACGAAAAAGCACATATTTTAAACATATGTCCGTTTCATGCAACTTAAATGATAACTTAATACTATAGCGCATCATGTATAATAATAACCTATCGTCTTGACGACCTGTAATCGTATTGCTTGTCTCGATACTTGGTAGTCGCTCAATGCTGGATTTGCACACTGGCAAGTCTTCTTCGCCATGGTATAGCTTGTTTAACGGCCGAACAACTGTAATATCTGGCAGCTTGCTTTGACGTCTATTTCGACGCTTTGCGCCTCTTGTATTGTAGGGGTCGAATGCTGCGATTCCGATACCAACTTCATCTTTGAGTTTACGCGCGTCCAATTTAATTAACTTTTGACAATCTTTCCGCGATAGGCGGAATACCTCTGAGCGACTTTCGTTCAGAATGAAGTCTACTAAATTGCGAAAACGCGGCGACATTTTGCTCACGGTGGAACAATCGGAATCTGTGAGGTCGGACTCGACGGATTGCTTGTCCTGTGAGATCGGTGGTACAACAGTGGTGTTATTTGTATTGGTTTTGCACGACGACTGACTGAGATCCTCCTCTTCAATAGGTGAAGAACACAATGGAAGCATATTGGACTTGAAACAGCCTAACTGCGAATTCATATCTTTGGTGGTATTGCATGCATGATCATTGAGGAACTTCCTCAACTTAATTTTGATAATGTTGTGCTGAAGACAATTCTGATATATGCGTGTCGCAAATGGAATTGCGTCTTTGTGCTTCAGAAGCGGGGTTTTAAAGAAGGTGTTGAGCGTTGATTGTTCGTTATTATCTGTAACTAGCGCTTCGTCGCTCGTTTCGCTCTTCGTTTCCACGCTATGCTGCGTATTAACCTCAACGACTGTGGTTGCAGGATGCATCTCTAGGTGTGCTTCTCGCACTATTTTGGTCTGGACTTTTTCGCAACAATTCGCTTCAACATCGTCGCGTTGCGTACTCTTTGCAGTCATGTGAGGGGAATTCGGGTCCTTTTCGAAGAAGTGATTATGCTGCATATCTCTCATGTGATTAAATTTCAGTAGATCAGTTTCACTTGCCGTTAAGGCATGTGATGAATCAGGATTAGCTTGGCTGATCATCACTTCGCTGCAACATCCGCGCAACTCTATCTCGAGTCGAGCCTTACTCAGCACTGAAGCATATCCGTTGACGATTCCTTGCAAGCTTTCAACATCTTGCAATTTTCCGAATCGTTCAAAAATAATAGTGTCCACCGATTCCGTTTTTAAATTCTCTATGGACAGACATGTGTCATTGCTATCAATGCTTAATCCTTTCTCATTAGTGGCACGTACTGCATCGTCGCTGCTTGTCAACGTAAGTTCGTCGTTGCCACCATCCCGTGTTATTTCATTGAATTCATCAGTGCATTCTTCCAACAAGGATGTGCATTCATCTTTGGATGAACTTGATTCTACATAGCAATGGGCCTTCACGATCGACAAGTCATCAGTTGTCACATTTACAGGTACCGCAGGCTCGTTGATTACGTTTTGCGGATCATTCTGGGATACAGCATCAATAATATGATTATATTCAGATATCTTGCTGTACTCTGCGATATCATCATCATTAATAACAATCTTATCGTCATCAATTCTAAAATTTTTAGCGAGCAAGTGTGCGACCACATCTGTGAGATCTGTATCGATTGGAATCGATATTACGGAATCATGCTCATCAGTTTCAGAATCACGAGAATGACGTTGCACGGGCATGTCGGTTACAGGCGCAACGATCTGAATTGGATTTGTACGCTCCTGAAGATCCCATGTCTGCGTTTGCATACACGGACTGCATACGCGGACAGGAATCTTGGACAAGCTTCGCCTTACGATTTGCGGTAGATTATTAAATGCAGGACCTGGACCTGTACGAATTGTAGATTCTTCTTTCATGGGGAAGTGTCGGATTGGATCGACTGTAAAGTCAAGTTCACCCTGTTCCTCAGCGGGATGTGAATAGTGAAACACGTCGAAACTAGGGGTATTACTGTTCATAGAGGGCTCAGTTAATGATGTAGTGATCTGATCGATTTCTGACCCTGTTGCGGATACATTAACATCCACAGATAGTGGATCAATGTCATTCGGGTTCATCTCAATTGTGTCCGATTCCCAATAAGGTAATACGTCTTTGTCATTGTTTGAAATCATATTCAAATTAGTTGATGACGATACACGACTGATCGGAGGCGTGATGGATTCCGTTTCGCATTCCAAGTCAATTGTTTCGGTCATTGAATGATCTACCGTTTGATCAGCATTGATCCCTGTTGAGCGAGCTAGAGTGTCACTTGATTTCATTTCTAGGATCACTTCGAACTTTATCGATCTCGCGCTCATCTCC
Organism: Anaulacaspis nigra; assembly: GCA_030264675.1. Lineage (NCBI taxonomy): Eukaryota > Metazoa > Arthropoda > Insecta > Coleoptera > Staphylinidae > Anaulacaspis > Anaulacaspis nigra. The sequence goes on along the minus strand of JARJDV010005049.1, from coordinate 63,250 downwards.
ATGTCCGTATCCACTTCCATATCGACCTGTTCGTCCACAGAAAATTCGCAATCACGATGAGGACTGCATGCGGCACGTCTAGACTCAATACTGTCAAACGTTTGACGTTTTTCTCGTTTGCGGTGTGTGCGCTCTGGTATGTCAAGCTTTAACGTCTTATTGCGAATTTCAATTTGATTGGCGCTCGCGGCCTGTCGCAATGTTAACTTTCGCACCGGTTGCACTTTTTTAGCAGGCAAAATGACTGCCGGCCGCTTAGCCACGCCTGACGAATGCATATTCGACACCGTTATTCCAGTTAGCGATTTATTTACATAAATCGAATTTAATTTCATTGGTGTATTGCGAGGGCTATAAGAGGAACAGAAAGGAAAATGGGACTGTTTAGGTTGTGCTCTGCACATTGTGTAATTGAATGAAAAATAAGGAGAACGGAGGATTATGCATGATAGAGACTTGCGCGTGATTGTATTATTTGATATGGACGACGAAAGTGATTTCCCATTTTCCTTTCTCCCTACCCTTCATCGTTGATGCTAATTGGCCGCATAAAAACATATAAGAGATATGATGACTCACCTTCTAGCATGATCCGAACGTCTACCGAAAACTGGGGTATTTTTGTTGCGAGTGGACGGCGATTCCTGCACAGTAATTGATGTAGCGCGACGAACACTTGAACTACGTTGGAAGGTCGATTTCTTCGGTTCAGCGTGACTAGCCGCACCGGCAACATTGGGACTACCATGCAGTTGAGACCCAGCCATAGCCGCGTTAGTTTGATATTTTTCTTTGACCGTCTTCTTAGACTTGGTCAATGGCGGTACCCGGTACTTTGTGCGCGCTTCTAATCGTTCTTTGGCTTCCTGGTTGATGGGAAGTATGCATGCAGGCAATCGAGATTGCTTCTCCTTGCACCATTCCACGTGACGATCATATGCTTTCGGGCCGAATTGGCGTTCGCAACATGGGCAACGTTCGAAGGTGTTTGTCATCATTGTTGCAGACTGACGTACCCTGTGTGAGGGCTTTCGCCCACTTGGTGGATCCTTAATCGTTTCGACACCTACAATGCATTGAACGATGTTAATTAAAGAGCGTGTAATCTCGCAAAAAGTTTACTCTTGGCCGCACGTATTGTTTCGACCAACTGGTTATGTTTTTCCTTCCATGCACTCTTGGAATGCCTTTCCGATCGAGCACTTCTAGCACCACTTCCCAACACTGGTGACTTTGATTCCCCTTCTCCTATCAAGTAGGCCCTTTGGTTAAATAAGGCCAAATCAGTTCCTTCAACGCGCTGTCGTTGTGAATTAAACACCTTACGCTTCTTGGTTGCGTTGCGTTCACAGATCTTGACGTGCTTTTCGAGCGGACTTGGCAGAAATGTTCGGCCACATGTTCCGCACGGATGCAGTTCCACCTCCGAAGGGAACTCTACAACAAGATATGAATCGTAAGTCTATGATCGCGCGCAGGTTTTTGTATTCCACGCGTTTAACGTAATCGATGTTGATGCTGTTTGCATTGCATAATCGTCAATATCGTATGCTAATTGGCATAACATTCGAAGCGGCATGAATTTCGCTCGACCGAATAAGACATGCTTACAGCATCGGACGCGCATTTAATGCATGCGCGCCAAGGCTAACCACCAACGTAATTCTGTTTACCTTTGATGTCTTCCAACCCGATGTTGAATTATTTTATGGAAACAGCTAAGTGAACACAAATGACACCTGATGCGACGTGCGCACGAGGTGTACGCTGATAAATAAATTGCGCTCGAATGCAATGCGGCACAAATTCAAATGGTAGCACGCGGACGTTTGAATATACTGTGCCGAATATGACAATAATCTTGTAAATTAACGCGCAGATTCAAAAGGAAAAGCGCACACACATCGACACGGAGCACCGTACACGCTGTTCACTTCAATTTTTGATTGACATTAAATAACTAGCCAGCTATCATGACTACCGCGATTGTAGAGCGGCGGTTTTCAAATGTCTAATAAGCCCCTGTCAGTCTCGGAAAGGTACTCATTCGTCCAGAAATAAAGACAGGAAGTCCCCTATTTTTTCGTGCCGAATGTACCATTTTCATCTGTGTGCTTCGGGACTGCAACATACATGCGATATGCACTTTATTTTGGGCAGTCATGCCGCCCTGCACTTCGGCGAAACGTCGTCGCGACGCCGCTCCGTGCAGGCAGCGCTGGGAGGCCTCCAGCAGGATGGTCCGTAACGCGCGGCAAATGCAATGCGGTGCAGTTAACGCAATCACTCGCGCCTGAACAAACCATATGATTCTATTTCGGGCCGTAGCGGCCGCACGCGAACAAAACCAGTCGAACGAACGGATGCACTAGAAGTTCTTGGGTTGAAAATCACACTTTACATCGAAACCGGCCCAAGACTACTCGCGTGTCTCACAAAAATTGCAAATTTTTCTTAGCGTACGCACGAAAACTCACCTGTCTCCAACGCTGTTTCTGCCATCATTTTTGTTTTGTTGTGTTTCCAAGGAAACATTGACGATAGTTTATGTAGTAGCATAACATTGATCATATGACCCATTCAAACGGTAGAAACTTTTCGCGAGGCGCGCGCAATCTATTGCCGCGACCGGTCTCGGTTAAAATACGCGGCCGAGCACACCTCCGCAAGAAAGATTTGTGCGCTGGGATGAAATAAACCATGAAAATATTTATGCACAATCAAGCGCACGCTGCCACATACGCCGAAACGTGCTAGCGTACTACAACTTGAGGACGCATTCAGGAGCTCCAAGTTGAATAAGCGTTGCCAAAAACTTCTTTAAGTTTATTTTGCGCAACCCGGTCGCCGTTGACCGGGCGTTATTTGATCTGAAACACTCGTTACCAGTGTTCTCAATCTAAATAGTTCAAAGTAAATGCCTTAATTGAAAGGAAGATTCTCGATCATCGTTATAATTGAAAATGTAAAAACGAATGAAAGAAAATATACCAACAGCACTAGTAACATTTTGCAATGGATGACCATTATAATAAATAGGTAAACATTTAACAATAATTACAGTGCATGAGATGAATATTTCGAAAATAATCTTAAGCCAAATTCAACTACAATAGTGTATCAAGGATATGGTTGGTTGAAGAAGACGGCATTCATTGTTCTTGGGTTGTTATCAAATAAGCTAATTAATTTTTGTTACAGCTATGGCTATTAAGTACAATCAATAATTGCTTATTTACATACAATACAAGAAATGGTTTTATATACAGGAAATTAATCAATCAAGTCAAGACAAATTGAACAGTTTCGAATATTATTACTTTCGCGAGAATGCGCAGAAATGCGCTAGTTGATGTACCGTATGGATCGAAGTAAACGAACGATAATGCTGAGAAAGGATGCTATAATCTTGCCAAAATTCGCAAATTAACTTCTCGATTCAGTGCAGGAAATCTACGATTTTTAAGTATTTCTTGCGATATATGCGCGAAGCAATAGAAAGAGTGAACTACTGCGGCCGTTTTTTATTTATCAGTAAAAGTGTAAGGACGAGTGGACGTATAAAATGTGACGTGTATTCTTCTCCTATCCGCGGGAACCGTTTATTGATTGACTGATCAAGCATTCACGTTCTTGGTCTCCTTTCTCTCACTCCCGAAGAGCAACTCGATTACCCACTGTCTGACGCTGATAAGGTACGTCGCTGACAGTGGGATGCAAAAGCAGAAGAACGACAGCAAATGTTTGTTTGCATTGTCGTCCTGCATCCTACTCCTTCTGCTTCTGCTCTTTCTTGCTCGTTTTATGTTGCGGGCCAGTGCAATTTCGAGTTCATGACCAGGGCCAATTCCCGATCCCGTTTCCTCGTTCTCGAACGTATTCCTGAAACGTGTTAGTGAAGGTAAGCGAAAGTGCAACACGGGCAGCTAGCCGACCAAGAATCGCGTGAGTGCGCACTAGTACATTACTCTTTGGACTCCAGGGTTACTGGTGTTGGTAGTGCGGCAAGGTCCATCTGGAACGGTGCAGACGACGTGAAGAAGAATGCGTTCTCCATGTCGGCATTAATCTCCTGCAACTGTTCATAAGAACCGTTGTTAAATGCCGTAGGCCCACAAACGAAAAAGAACATGTCACGAGTTTGTGCCAATCCGAAATGTCGCCGAATGAGGCCACGTAACATTTTTGCTGTTAGATGGCCGGATAGACCGGTATAATCGGCGGCAGGCCGAGTCACCACGGGCACATAATGGAATCGTTGGTCCTCATTCAACGCTGCGAGCTTGTCGTCCAGAAACTGGTACTCTGGCGTTGGATTAAACAGCAACAGCACAATGGCGCGCCTACAAGGGATGCATTTGAATTGATCACCAGCATGGAAACCGTTTACTCACATTGGTCGAATCTTTTTCTCAAGCAAAAACTGAATAATGGCCAAGAAGGGAGCCAGTCCAACACCGCCGGCCAGAAACATGAAGTACTCCTTGTCGGAAATCAGCTGCAAATCAAAGGATCCCATCGGATCGGAACCCAGGATGATATCTCCCACCTTCTTGTTGTATAGAAAGTTACTTAGTCGCCCATCGGGGTATCGACGAATGATGAACGTTAAATACGGCGAATTGAACATCTCAGTTCGAAGAAAGTCGGGCTTCATGAACAAATGGGGTACTGGAGTAAACTCACGACCATCATTTACATCTGAAATATGTATGCGAAATGAGCTCGAACCAGTCTAGAGTTCTGTTTGCGGCCTACCGTTATAGAAGACCACATGATGGCCGAGTGGCGTATTACATAGACTGAGATCGGTTTTCTGCATCGCTAACATGAAAGTGTGCTTGTTCAATATCATGTGCTCCTTGATGAGGTACTTTCTTTTGCACTGCATTGGCAAGACTTTGCGTTTTGTCTGCTCCATCAATCCGAATGTCGGCCAAATAATTTTGTTCTGCTTCTCAAAACCCACCTCTATCTTACCCGTTTCGTAGAATACCTTAAAGCGCGGCGGCCATACAAGGATGTCATGTGGAATGAATTTGAATGTGAACACCGATTCCACGAACGTTATCACAAAAGTCCACTTGTTTTCGAATGGACGACGAATGTCGAAGAATGGATTGGAATATGGCCCCGTATAAAAGTAGAGAATGAAGAGATCATGCTTCTGGATCCAATCAAAGCGCACCTGCCGATCATCATTGATCGCAATGCTGTAACGTCGCAGGTCAGGCACGAAATTATCAGCACCTCCCAATAACGAATCGGAGTCATGGGGCGAAATAAAGCGTACGTTAGCCGGTTCCGCGGGTTTATTGGCGCTAGGTCCCGGAGCACCCAAACGGCCCACATAGCACTTGGTAAGCATCTTGTCGTAGTTCACCCAAGGATGCACCTAAGAACAAGTAATATGAGGTCCCATAGCTTCGTTAGGGTTGAGCATCTTTAATTTACGTCGTCGAAGAGCTGGGTCGCATCGGGTAGGCCCACGCCACGCATGATTTCATCGACGCCTCCAGGATGAAACGATAAGTACTCGGTAACGTTGTAGACGTTACCGCGGATAGCAATCCATGCATCATCGCGCTTGTTATGCATGCGCATTTCCTCAGGGGTCACCTAAGGAAAAACAATTAGTTAACGCTGCGTCTGGATATGTAAGATGCTCACCGTCATTTTGCCGGTAAGTGCTCCTACACCGGATAGATCTCGCCCGGAATTGCCTAACCGGATCCAGTCCATCAGCGAGTGACCCGGTTCGAGTGTACATTTGTTGCGAGGATTGCCTAAGGAGAAAGGAAGAACGTTGCGTTATTTATTGCATCGCGTGTCGTAGGTAATGCGAATTATGCGAAGAAGTAATACAAATATAATTTAAACGGCGCATTCAACACGCGATATTGCCTATTTTAATTGATGTCAAACATATTTATATATTACTTGCTATCAGAAGTGACATGCATGATTAGTCTGAATTGAGTAGATCTGTCATATACATCAGTAAAACAGAAATAATGATAACATATTCGCCGTAATTGGCATTCATTCATTTACTCAGTAAACATAAATGCACTTCTCGGGGAACGGTTCGCGCTCTCCCCTAAGTGCGCACCGCCGCGACGTGAAACCTCTTTCGAGTATTGATGTTTTTGAAGCCCATACAGCATATCGCGTCTTTTACACCACGATACATGACGGAGGTGCCCAGTCACGGAACGGGCTGGAGAAATTATTAATTATAAAGTCAACAAGTAAATAATTCGTAACAAATAAAAGGATAATTTATGACCTGTTGCGGATCCACCACTCCCCGGAGCGGAACTCATCAGCCTGGTGCTGTTTCCAACGTTTGTGTTGACCGCCGCCACACTCGCTGCAAGTTTGCCGACATCGCGCAGAACTGGAGTGACCACCGAAGGGGGTAATAGCTTGTACCCATCCCCTGCGGCGACACCGCCACCAGCAACATTGAGCAACCTTCTGCTGAGCTTACTGGCCTTGGTTGACGGGGATGTATCACTCATTGTAATCTGGTTCTACGCGCGCGCAGGCACTCGCTGAATGCGAAAAGTACATAACATTACCGAATTGTCTCTTTCGGAACCAAAATCACGGACTTGCAACGTGTACCCATGCTTTCCCGATCAGGAATAGCTACAATGACAACCACATTTACGATGAAGCGCTCGTGAAACCAATTGAGATTGCTCGCATTTAACGCGCGTATATGTGTCACGTAACGATGGCGCTACATGACTCGATCTGCTGCACGTCTCCGATCTGCAACGGAGGAAGCATACTATAACTGTCAATGTCATCACCGTGGCGAACACAATTCGTTGCTGTGTGCGCTGTGCGCACTTTACCTTATCATCATTGACGAGGTGCGGGGACACGGACGGCGAGACTTGGACTGTCTTCGAAAAGGTGCCCGCCGGACACGCACTCACCGTCGTCGTCATGAACAGGAAGCTACCCCTCGTTCTGGTTATCCAACTCATCGGCTTCATCTTCGGGCTAATCGAGATGGCAAGCCGTTTCTTCTTCCGCCTAATATACCGCGCAAAGGGCGCATCAATGCCACCCATCACCGATCTCCTGTTGCTCGAATCCGCCACTTCTATTGCGCGCAAGATTCGCACACAAAAGGTAAGTAAGAACTTGTTGCGCATTTTTGATTGTTTTTAATTTGGCGGATCATCGCGCGCGTTACCTGTCGCAATATAATTAATATAACCTGTCGCATATTATGCGTTTATTATTAATCCGCTCGTATTTGTCATCTACAAACATTAAATTGCAATTTTTGCGGAATTTAAAGTCGCCCGTAAATGGTGCCATTGACGGCATGGCGTACCGGTCGCAAAGTTGGAAATGTTGTTCCTTTACCGTCGAAATAATCATAGAAATGCATCATACCATGCAGATCGATACATTATTTCAATTGGAGGCAAATTAAAGTCAGCCATCAATTTTTCGAAACCGGGAAACAATAATCTATAGTCGCATTTTTATTCGCCAATCACGAAGATAAGCTCTTCGATCGCTCAATGATAATCATCAGTCACCAAAATATCGCAAACAGGTCGTCATATAGTGTCATGCACTTTGGAATGCAAGCGACTGATGTTTATTGCTCGCCGAATGCTATCATTCATAATCATAAACGTTGCTAGCGTGTGATTAATGACTATTGAACGGCAGCAACTAATAAAAGGTAGTTCTGACTCGTGAAATTAGAATTGTCCTGGAATGTTTAACGTCGCGCTCAGTTCTGGCGCACATGCATACATTATTCAATTACTGTATCTATCGCCAATAGACGAGGACGATTATGGAAATCGATGCAAGTGTTCGTCCGCTGAAATTTTAAATAAAAGTTTTATTTATTCACGTCATCCTTTTACTAGCACACAAGCGTCGATGTACTCAGGTCATTTATTGCGCGTATCGAAGCTGTGAATCCGATTTTGAATAGCGTAGTTGCGAATCGCTTCGACGAAGCGCTGAAAGAGGCCGCGGCAGCTGATGAGTTACTGCGCAGCGGCAACTTAGATGAGGAGACCATCGCCAAGGAAAAACCCCTCCTTGGCGTGCCATTCACAACGAAGGACTGCATTGCCGTTAGAGGTGCGCGCTTGCAATCGGTTTAAATGAACATTCACATTTCTTTAATGTTACCCGTTCTTTAGGAATGATACAAACAGCTGGTCTGGCAAAACGAAAGGACTTCATTGCACAAGATGACGCCGAGACCATTGCGCTTTTGCGCAAAGCTGGTGCTATTCCCATTGCTTTGACAAATGTATCCGAACTCTGCATGTGGTACAGGAACATTCAAACCATAATAGCGAACTTATGACATTTATGCCTTGTGTCTTTAAGGTGGGAGAGCAACAATACGGTGCATGGCCGTACGAGCAATCCCTATGATGCAAACCGCATTGTTGGCGGATCTTCAGGCGGCGAGGGATGCGCACAAGCAGCGAGTGCATCGGCTTTTGGTATCGGTTCTGATATCGGCGGGTCTATTCGCATGCCGGCTTTTTTTAATGGTATCTTCGGGCACAAACCATCGATGTTCGTCGTTTCGAACGCCGGCCAGTTCCCGGAACCTGTTACCAAGGAGCAAGCGAGTTTTCTTGGTGTTGGTCCAATGTGCCGGCGCGCTGAAGATCTTCTGCCCCTTTTGCGCATCATTTCTGGTAATAATGCGAAGCTGCTACGCCTCGATGAGCCGGTCGATCTGCAAAAGGTGCGCTTTTTCTACCAGGAAACCGACACCGGCAGTGTGCTAGTCTCGCCGGTCAGTCGTGACATTCGCGCGCTCTTTGGTAGGATTAGCGCACACTTGGATAAAGCGCACAAAATTCGAGCGGAGCGCCTCGAAATGAAACAATTCCGTCGCAGTCTGCAAATGTGGATGTATAACATGAAGGCGCCTTCGTTACCATTCCGTGAACAGCTCACGAATCTGCAGGGCTCTGTTAACGTGCCCGTTGAGCTGGCCAAATGGACAGTTGGATACTCCGAGCACACATTTATCGCCTTGATGACGGCATTTTTTGATAACTTAGGGCCCGGTTACGGCAGCAGCACATACACGAAATACGTGGAGCAGCGTGACGCATTCCGGCGCGAGCTAGTTGACCTGCTCGGGGATGACGGGGTTCTATTGTATCCTACGCATCCGACATCTGCACCCTACCACAACGAGCCTATTCTGAAACCCTTCAATTTTTCGTACACAGGTATTATCAATGTACTCGGACTACCCGCCACGCAGGTGCCTATGGGATTGGATTCCGATGGCCTGCCAATCGGCATTCAGGTGATTGCCAATGACAAATGTGATCGGCTCTGTTTTGCCGTTGCCAGGGAGTTGGAGAAAGCGTTTGGCGGTTGGACGCCGCCGTCCATTGAAGCGTAACAATAAACATATATATACGTATATATATATATATATTAATACTTTCATTATTTTTGTAAGTAACTGAGTAGAGTTTGCTGGTATTTCACTGGGTTTCAACGGGGGCCATTTTACCACAACGTTATCGTTTGACGAAGATATTTATATACTATTAACTGCAATTAAACTAGCTAAAACGTGCCAAAATGCATTCAAGCACTTGACGCGCGAGGCAGAAATATTTTTCTAATCTTTAAGAAGAACAAACATACCCACCAATAACGTATACGTACTGTACGCATAATCATAATAAATATATTATTTGTCGGATTAATGTCGCAGCCAGCCTTATTATTATTATTTATAATTGCGATGCGCGCGCTCGACCCATAATTAAGAGTAATAAGGCATTCCATTCCATTTACTCTTTGAATGCATATTAATTCAAAAGTGATATGAGCACTCAGAGGTCGCTACTATGTTCAAATATGCGCGCCTACAAGCAAGAAAATGCGCTTCATTCAAATTGTCTGAATGGGCTGTGTGAACGTTTAAGTAAGACCAGATACAATAGCATTCATACATCTCTCAAGAAAACGAGGCTGTTTGTACCGCACCGAAACCACATGGCCGGCTCACGATCAGCGTACTAGAAACAGCAATAACAAACAAAACGCTGCTGCTGCTGCCGGCTCACCACGGAAGGGATTCAGAGAGCTCTGCGTGCTTCATCCGACAGACTATTTCCATCATTTGCGGACAACGCGTCGCATTGAGCAACGAATCAGCTTCAGCTTTATTAATACAGTATACTATTAAGGGCCATACTGGTAAGTTGAAGCCATTTCATTACGTTTACATAGCTCGCTGGGCGAAGTCTACAAATTTAAACTAATTAGTATTAACACTTGTATTCATATGCTTTTTGTGCGAAAACGCATGCAAATAAAGAAGAACAAACGCTACACGACGCTCAACGAACAATCACTAATTAAATCTCATGCAAGTGATATTCAAAAATTCAATAAATATTTGTTTTATTTCGTAATGTTCAGCCACACCATACAGCAAAGAATGCGTCATCGAGATCATCTAAATAGTTTTTGAATTGTGCGTTTCGAGCGTACGGAGCGCATTACGCACGCTTCGAGTGCTTAGTAAAATAAGACCAATTTGCAAAAACAAGCACGCAGCTTGATTAAGTGCCATTTCAGCGAACATAAACCTTGGCCGGGTTCAAAAGTTCAGCGTCGATAAAGGGGCAGCTGTCCGAGTACATCGTCATTGGTAGCCGCAGTACGCCTAGAAATACCGTTAGTACATCGCGCTCGAGGTGGAACTCCCTGGCCCTGCTGCGAAATGATCAAGTCGAGGACGACGGCATGGGGTGCAAGCTGCATTCTTCTGCTGGCGGTTGCCGTCCATCAGCTCCACGCCGTGGCTCCAGCCACCAAGCCTGTGACGTAAGTATACTAAGTGCATGAAGCGAAGAAGATGCGGAGACATGTGGCATGCGGCTAAACTTAGCCGACATGCATAAACACAGTATCTGTGTTTATTTAGCTACGCTCTTCGCCAGCTGCCGTTGTCCTAGGGAAGTTCTACATAGTTCCAAGTTATAAATAAACATAATGCGTAAATAGTTTATTCGTCTTGAAGAGGACGTCGGGTGCGAAATAAGGCCGCGCTAACAATTCCAAACAATTGATGCGCTTCCGGTTTTGCCGCTCTCGCGAATTGCAATTCACAACGTTTAAAGTGAACTTCTTTCGTAGAAATGAGGACATACGCGATGCGATCATCTCCATATTACACATGATGCGCGGCCTGGAGGACAAACTCGATCGGCATGAATTTCGCGAACGCGCGCTCGGCCAGGATTTGAAAAAGAACTTTGCAACTCTTGATAAACGCATCAAAGGTTTAGAATCTATTAAGGGCACGACACAACGTCTTGACCAGCGCGTTGCTAACGTCGAGACGGTGCTCATGGAGAAAGATGGACGAGAGCGCGCACAATTGCAGACTACTTATGATACCGTTACGGAAATGAAGAAGCGCCTCTTCGACGACATGGATAAACTGCGCTCGCACATTGACGGTATGCCCGTATAATCGATATGGGATAGCGCGTCCGTTAATTATCAATGTAATTTTTAGATAAGTTGAGTAACGTCTCTACGTCGGCGGCAATAATTCAAGACAACTTCCAGAAACTCGCGAGCGACAACGATGTACTTAAGAAAGCAAACGCTGCGTCTATCGAGAGCATAGAGCGCACTAAGAAACAACTCTCAAGTAGCGAATTACTGCTGCAGCAGTACGAACATAAGTTGGTCGAGTTCAATGATAAGATTCATACGGAAATTGTGCCGATGGATTACAAGGACGATAATCTCAACAAACTAGTTCAGGAGAATCATGTGCTGCTGAATAAAGTAGTTGGTGATCTTGACGATTTATCGCGACGCGTAAACAATCTACCCGACAAACAAATGCATACACTACTCACTAACAACATGAGCCGTTTGGAGGCACTCACCAAAGAGCAACCGGAAGTGATCACAGCGCAACTGTCGAATGCAACGGACGAACTGCGCGCACAGCAGTCGGTGATAACAGCAATGCTAGATGAAATGAAAAATGAAACTGCGAACGGTGTCCAGGATTTGCTGGACAACCAGAAGGACGTGCAAGACGAGATGAAATCTTTAGCGAAGGTCGAAGAAGTAATCGTTCATACTGCAGAAGATCTTCTCGATACAAAGCGACGCGTCGAGTATGCCGTGCATGAAATCAAACTTGAAGTGGACCATCTTATCAAGGAACACGGTGAAAAAATGAATGACACGATCCATGAACGGTTTGACGCGTTCGAAGCAAGCATCCTCGATGGCGAAACGGGCGCACTAGCTAATCTCACGGCCAAGATCGGACAGGATATTGATCAGGTTTGGAGGCAGATTGGTATAATGCATCAGCAGATGAGCGCATCGACGGATACACTCAATAAGCTACAGAATCAAACGGACATCTACGTCAATGGTTCGCTTAACGTGATGGACAATATGAAGAGCAAGGTGGAATTAACCGAATTATTGCAGTTTGCGAATATATAATATTGATAGTAATTCTTGCAGGTCAGTCAAATCACCAGTCGCATGAACGAAGTTGATGAGAATCTCAATCATTTGATGGGGCGTCTTTTGCTCGTAAACCAGGAGTTCAACAAGATCAAGGGCGGGCTGGTCAAAGCACTGGATAGTCTGCGTGCCAACTTTTCCGCGATCAACGGCCGCATTTCCAGCACGACACCACCGGCGGCAGATAATCCGGGACCGCACAAAATCCCCGACTCCACCGAAGACACGCACGCTAATTAATCGCATGCAAAGCCCGCGCAAACGATCAGAAAAGAGAGATTCAAACATAGCACAAATAAATGTCACAACAATTACGGGAATCGTTGAAACAAATAGGCTTAGCATTTTCTATGAGCTTACTTTTATCACAATAGCAAGCAGGGCGGGCGTCTCCCCCACATCATAGAGCTAGAAGATAATGTGGCAACCTGTTTTAGTAATTATTTAATATTTATTTATGCAAATTATGCGCCTAGGTACAATATAGATGCGAAATGGGCTGCATTTATTTCTTTTTTCTTTAGTTGATTCATGATCAATAGAGGATTTTTCTTTTCGTAATCTCATCGTCCAACTATTCATTCAATCGCGCAAATGATCGAGTACCAAGTATGCTCACGCTACCTATGTAACAAGTCATAGTTACCGTGTCTGCGGCGACCGCGCTGAATGCTGGCGGCTCATCAATTTGTAATTGCTGTAGTTATTATTTGCATCGTGGGCCGCAGACGCACCGCTCGCGCGCACGATGGCAAAGAACAAGGGATTTTTTACGCGAATGGCTTCTTTGTGCGCGCGGCGTGCGTGGGCCGTTAATAAACATTTGTTGGTCAAACAATCAATTATCAATTAGTTTACTTACTTAGATTATTGAAACTCAGTCGCCGTCTGTACATGAACGGCATTGTATTTGTAAATTAACAAACGGCTGTCATGCTTGGAAAAAGAAGTGTTCGAAATATAAGACGCGTTTCTTTGCGATTTCCTTCGTTTTTGCTTCTCACCTTAGTTCATTTGAAATTCTCTTTGGTTTCATAATAACGTGGCAGTGTTTCATAATAACGTCGCCTCACAAACAATGCGCTAGTCTATTGTTCGCCTCTATTCGGTGGTTGCTCTAAATGAGGATTATTTCTCGAAGCAATTTTGCGTCAACCCTTAATTTTATTATAATAACCGAATTCGTGCCTAGTTGAGTAAGATTGTGCTATTCAGATGATTGCATCATCTGATGACTGATGGACTGATGCAACTTTCGCACCGCACAAATAACCGCAAACAAGCCAACGAGGAAATAAAACGCTTACCATAATAGAAAACTTACGGTTATATGTTCTTCAAATTTGCCTTAAAAACTATTAGCACCAATTCACTAGATTATCTGATTTAATAATGAAGCGCTTGGTGTTTACTCTCTCCGTCCAATAGTAGCTTCCTCCTGTCTTGCGTTTCAAATGTCTTTATGACCACACAACTCAATTCAATTCGATACAATTATACTTATATCCAATTATCAATCATTTTCATTATTTTGTACAATATTTACAAACGGCGCTATTTCATATTTTTATTTGCACTGATGTCAATCAACTGACGATAACAAATTTCTGCCCATCCAACACAACGCGTAACTAAACATGTTCTTTTGCGCGTTTCTTCGGAACTTGAATCGAACGCGCAACGAAAATAACTTGGCGTTTCATCGATAGATTCTCGCGGTGATATCCCAATCACATTGCCTTGATCCTCGCGAAATTACGGACGGATAGGCGCGCTTTTTCTCTTTTAGTACATGCAGTGTGCTAGAGTTTTGCATTCATCAATCAACACATACGTACGCATTTGTGACAATAAGAGCGATTCTTTTTAGATTTTATGCACTAAACTCTGCCTAAGTGTTACAAGCACGCTTCTGTTTTGAATTCGCCAACTGGAATCAAAGTTATGTATATAGTTTTCTGCCATAGGTATTGTTCAAAAAGTTTCTTCGTTCCGTAAGCGATTTCAAACTGTTTCTGACATATTAAATTCACATAATCTAATCGTTCTTATTGCTTTCTAGTTATTTATAAATGTACTGCAGAGAACCAAAATGTAAACAGTTGCAGCAGCCTCCCCATGATTTGCCAATTCTGTCTGTTCACGTGGGTTCGCTGGATACATACGACTTAAACAAATTGGGAGCATCAACGCTATCGTAATTATCACAATGTTAGTATTGCAATTCATTTTAAACGCGCACAGCGGTCGCCATTTCTTCAAATTGCGCATGCCCGGACAACTATCCTCGAGAGTACCCTGTATCGGCGAGTTTGCTACGTGTAATCGAATTGTCAATGGATGCTATGAAAAAATAAAAGCGATCTTTTGTCTTAGGTTCGCCTAAATAACGGTTTCAAATCGTTGTATACTCTAAAAGGATGGAATGTGTCCTGCAGTGAACTGGATTCAAATGACTTGAGCGTGAGTAAATAAATGAAACTGTCTGTATATACAAGCATAAAGTAAAATCAAAACTATAACAAACGTTTTGTATCAATCTCAGTGAGAGAGTGAGGAGAAATGTACGTTGCCATTCAATCAGTAATTAGAAATTGCAACCGAAATGAATTTTGAACACGCTAGTATATTGGTTTTAAATATACGTATGTAATCTTAAACGATAAGGAACGCTCTTCTTCTTAAGGGCTAGGCTAGCCTAAACTCATTCGTGTCTTCTTAACATTCCTATTGCGTATAATGAGATTTAACGTAGGGTTGAACCGTGCTGCTTGTGCATTTATTCAAGCAATACACAAACAATATAAAAGTTTCTTTTCGGGTTTTCCTCCAATAGGCCTGAATTGGTTGCTTGTTGTGCTGGTGGTTTTGTTTTTCCCGCATCGCCACGCATCACATTGCATCGCATTATTTCAGTCAGCGCTCGCCGCTAATCAATGTTCGGACGATAATCAGAAACACAGCAAAATTAAGTACCAGTAACTTCTACTATTCAAAAATGATTAACAGAGAGACGGACGCACAGGCGGTATGTACATATTGTCATTAAATTCGCATTAAAGTCCATATTTGCTGGCGCTTTTCGTCCATCGCCACTTGCAACTTCTGCCCTCCTCGTTCATCCTTCGCCTGCAATTGATAAGTAATGCCTGCCGAGCACGTCCAACACACTTCGCTTGCTTCGGCTCGCCATCGGCGCAAAAGAATGTCTCGTAACTCGCAGGTTACACTGTGTCCCTTTCGACATGTTTCCCCTTACGATTAAGTATATATTTTTATCTTATAATTTGTTTGATGTCGTTTATTATCTGTCTGTTGGTTGGTTGGTGGCGTTCGACCACATTCCTGCTGTTGTGTTTTATTCGGATGTGTTGTTCGTGTTGCTGTGGCACTAATCTCCACTATACATACATTTGTCTCGGGCTGCTTGCGTGCAAAGCGGTTTCTGTTTAGACTCGAGGTCATCCCCGTGCAGCGTCCACTGCGCTCATTGCTTGGACAGGGAATGCCCCGAGTTCCTTCCCTAACTGCTCGTGCTCGCCATGGGGCTGACGGGCGAGAGGGGCGTGCACGAGGAGTCGCGTAGGCAGCCGTTAAGCGTGATGAGCAGCTTGCGCGAGCCGGCGTGGTCCCGGTGCTCGCACAGCCATACGCCCTGCCACGTGCCCAGGTTCAGCTTGCCTTCGGTGATGGGGATCGTCAGCGAGGAGCCGAGGAAGCACGCCTTCACGTGCGCCGGCTGAAACACGTACGTCATTCAGAAAGCAGCGAGAGCAGCACGCGTTACATTCTTCGCATTGCAGCCAGCCAATCGGATGGCACTGCGCAATTGAGCATGCACTGAATAGATCTGCATGCATGAAATGATTGTTCCTAGGCGATAGCAAACGTGAGGACAACAACGCAAAACGCATACGAACCATATCATCGGGTCCCTCGCAGGAGTGCCGATACGCCAGACCTTCGGGAACGATCTTATTCAGCATCATCTCCATGTCGTCCCGCACATCCGGGTCCCAGCTTTCGTTTAGCGCCAGGCTAGCCGAAGTGTGGAGAACTAAAATAGAGTAAACAAATACGCTACAATCGTGACTAAATCATTGCTATTGATTGATTTCGCAATCATCCGCTCAGCGTGCGTTTGCTCGTCTGCTTTCTTTCTTTCGGTCGGCCCGCAATTCGAGTGGCGACATGAAATAAGGGCGCATTGCAATCTTCTGGCGCATCCAAATCCATGTTGACCTCCAGAATGGGCCTAAGAACGTATTTAGGCTAGTAGGGTATGAATGCTGACTGCGAGCGCGCGCGCGCGCATGTAAAGATGCACGGGCGGCGCATACGTAAGCATGCCAGCCGCCCCCGCATACGCGATCATGCACCTGCGACCCCCACAATGCAGTCATTTTCTCGGCGAAGCGCCATCGGTACGCGGCACGCATCCAGCAAATGCACGCGGGATGATTGTAATGAAATAGAATGATGATAATGATGATGATCATGCAGCACAAGGACGCGTACTTTGAACATGACACAATCCCATTGCGAATTGCGATAACTCAGGGATCTGACGGAGGATCTCCTCGGTGACGAGGTGCACGCCACGGTGCTGCGGCCGCAGATTAATCTTCTTTTGGAACCATGCTGAATTTGTCTGGAGGATTTTGGCTGAAGAAGCCATATTTGATTTGCTATCGCTGTTGTTCGTCGCCAGCTTGCTGCGTGTTTGCGGCGTCCGTACAAGAACGGCGCCCAATTGCACACGAAGAAAAAGCACGAGTGTTGCTCGTCGGCGTCGTCGTCGTCGTCCTGGTCTCGGTCGCACGTACGGTACGGCACCACCACCGCCGCCGCTGCCGCCGCCACACTCGCGCACACACAACTCGATGGACGCTGCCGCTCGCTTTATCAACCGCCAGCTGCCGGACACCGCGACCGATTCATTATCATGAGCAACACATCACGCCGCTGTGTGCCCCAGGTGCCCTCAACGACGACCGCACAACAACGCAACGAGAGAGAAGTCAGCCCGTGGTTACACGCGACCCACGATCCACGCACGAAAGGTTACAGCATCGGCGCTCACTCGCTCGCTCGCTCGCTTGCTTGCTTACTCGCTCGTCCGCTCGCCACCTGCCTGCCGCAGTACACATACGTACGCAGCCGCCGGTCGTGGGATTCGTGCGAAAGCGCTGTTGCCGCTGCATGGCCGCGTGCCAGCCCACATGCATCTTCGGGTTTCGCCGCTACGTACCGCTACTGTAAATCACTGACCGACATCAATGCAGTGCCGGTGATTATCGATGGTGTGCGAAGGGTGCGGACCTCGTGTGCCGCCTATTTCAATTCATGAATCTTTTTTGCTCATCTTTGTTCAATTTCTGCACTTAATTTGCGCATTAGGCATGGATATGTATGAATATTTATTTGAAATAAAGCATGTTGAATTGTAACCGGCGAATGTGAACGATCACTCGCGAAGCAATCCATGTCACCGTGATTAACGCCGGGCGGGCTTTGCTATTGACGACGTGCATGTCAGTCGTGCACGGTTTGCATTTGGTACGAAAACAGAAATCCGCGGTGCGCAATTTCGACGCCCTTTAAGTGTATTTTAACAGTTATTCATTTGAATAGTGATTAAATTACGATGATCCTGCTAGAAGTAAATAACAGGATCGTCGAGGAGACCCTCACGATGAAAATCAAAAATGCATTGGCCGGGTGAGTTCGGTGTTTTCTTCCAAATAGCTAAATGTGTTCCTTGCATGGGCTGGGCGCACTCAAGACATGATTCATCACTAGGTCTAAAGTTCTTTTCTTTCAGAGTAAAGAACGAGTCTATAGATATTACCGTGGCCGATTTTGATGGGGCCTTATATCACATTTCAAATATGAATTCTGACAAGACTAAGATACGGGTATGCCAGTTGATACGATGGTCACGACGATTTGTCGATCTAAATATTGGGTTGATTCTAGATCAGTATTAGCCTGAAGTTTTACAAGGATTTGCAAGAACATGGGGCTGACCAGCTGATTAATCGAGTCTACGGCGACTGGCTGACCACAACTGAAGATGGTTTCAATGTGTCATTGCTTATTGATCTTGAAAACGTGCCCGAGGATTGGCCGCAAGTGGTAAAGAAGATCGGCATGCTGAAGCGGAATTGCTTCGCATCAGTGTTCGAAAAGTATTTCGATTTCCAGGAGTCTGGTGACGATGCCCAGAAGCGTGCTGTTATTCATTATCGGACTGATGAGACGATGTGAGAATTGCCAACAATCGATGCGCAAAATAATCATGTCATTGCAATATCTTGCAGGTATGTGGAAGCGAAATCAGACCGTGTAACTGTCGTCTTCTCGACGCGCTTTCGGGATGACGGTGATGTCATTATCGGCAAAGTGTTCATGCAGGAGCTGAAGGAGGGTTTGCGAGCATCACATACCGCACCGCCTGTGCTTTTCAGCCATCGCGAGCCGCCCCGTGAGCTTGCTAATACGGATGCCGTCGTCGACAACAATGTTGGCTATGTCACCTTCGTCCTTTTTCCGAGGCACACTGCGCGTAGCACGCGCGAAAATACGATCAATCTGATTCACATGTTTCGCCACTACCTGCACTATCACATCAAATGCTCGAAGGCGTACATCCACAGTCGAATGCGTGCGAAGACCTCTGATTTCCTCAAGGTGCTCAATCGGGCGCGCCCCGAGAACAAGTCAACCGATAAGAAGACGATCACGTAAGAAATATTAAGTTTTGCACTAAGAACAGTGTAATGTATTCCATGCTTTTAGGGGGCGAACATTTATTCGACGAGATTGATCCTTGTAAAGGCAATTCTACAATGCCAGCTTCCAACGCCCAAGTCATAACACAAGTGAATAATAATTATAAACATTCATTTTACTACTAGCCTAATGTTTGCCTCTTTCTGTAATCAATTAATAATATTATGATAATTAATCATCGATTGGACGGACTCGGTGATTCATTTAACTACATATGCGGCAGGCATCAGCATTTTTATATAAGATCAATGCGATAACTAAGATTCATCCATATATAAAATAAACTCGTTACAATTTATATTAGCATTTATGTATACATCCTTTGCGAGCTTATCGTTATCAGGGCTCGTAATCGTTGTTGTAGTCCTCTTGTATAATCTCCACGGCTGTAAATGAGTGAGTTACAAGAACGAAATGGCTGCGATTGCGACACGACTTACTTTTGCGCATATCTAGCGAATTCATATCTTGGTTCTTGATCAAATTAATGCGCGCCTTGAATTTGGACACAAGCTTTTTACGATGATAATTTGCTTCAATCTCTTGCTTTGTACGCGGTATACGCAGTTTGATGCAGCAGCATACGAATACCACTGAAAATAGTGTCAGATTAAGAGGGCGCAGAGAATTCTACGGAGGCCTGAAACGCACCCACCTATCGTGATGAAGGCGACCGTGCAGAAGACGGCGACGTGCCATACGCGAAATGGTTGGTCCGCGACGGCAGCGCGTTCTATCCATGGTTCTGTCTCTTCGTTCGGATTAGGGTGGAAAGCAGCCATCACGGACGGTTGCAACTGGCGAACTGTTTCACCCTGGAATCGAATTGAAGCGTGCGAGCGGGCGCACCCTTATGCGTGCCGCACCTAAAATCTGTAAGGCGTACGCCAGAAACCAAGGCATTTCAACGAAAAACGATAATAGTACAATGAAAAATTTATTCCGCTTGTTCTAAACAAATACACCCGACTAAGCTTCGGGAAGTTCACTCGTTATGGCGACCTGTCCTCGTTGCACTCAGTTCTGAAGCACGCACGCAACAAAGGGACAATGAAGTTACTTACGACGTGAAGTTGAAAATAAATATATTGGCATGTGTGCGGACTGTATGAATCGGGCGGGCGTAGCCATTCATTCACGTTCTCTCATTCTCTCATCATCATCGAATCTAGCGAGGTGCGGTTAATAGGAGCGAATCATTGGCGGCACCGTGGCGCACTCTTTTGCATCGAGAGTGTCGTCGATGACGGGCCGGTACTTGATCTCCACGGCGCCGGTCACCGGATCCATTGTTGTGAGCGTATGCTTGCGCCAGTGTTGTTCGAATGGGATCTTCGGCTGACCGTCCAGCGGCTTGCTGTAGTCGAACTCGTCGATACGCGTTTTGAAGTCCTCGCGGGCGTGTGCACCACGCGACTCCTTTCGGTTCTCTGCTCCCACGACCGTCTGCATCGCGCACAGCATCAAATTCTGCAGTTCAAGTGACTCGACGAGATCTGAATTCCACACCATTGTGCGATCGCTCAGCTTGAGATCTTTCAACGATCCGTATAGTTGCTTCATTTGTCGCACGCCTTCCTGCAACGTTTCAGCCGTACGGAAGACAGCTGCGTTGGTCTGCATCGACTTTTGCATTTGTAAACGTAAACTGGCTGTAGGAATCGTGCCATTCGCAAACCGTAATTTGTCTACGTTGGCAATGGTAGCTTCGCCGGCATTCTAGAACAAGAATCCAATTAGCCGCAGCGCCCTTAGTCAATAAGCAATTCGTTACCTTTGATAGTTCGCCAATCTTATCACCTGGTTTGCACGTTTCAGCGATGGTCTTTGCGCAAGCACGTCCGAATACAACCAAGTCGAGCAGTGAATTAGCGCCGAGACGATTTGCACCATGCACGCTGGAGCAAGATGCTTCGCCAGCAGCGTACAGACCTGGAACAATGTGATCCTGGCCGTCGTGATTCGTTAATACCTGTCCCTTGTAGTTGGTGGGCACACCGCCCATATTGTAGTGCACCGTGGGCAAGACTGGAATGGGCTCGCGGGTGACATCAACACCAGCGAAAATCATCGCGGTTTCCGAGATACCCGGAAGGCGCTGATGTAACTGTTCCGCTGGCAAATGATGCAACTGTAAATGGACGTGGTCTTTGTCCGGACCGCAGCCTCGACCTTCGCGAATTTCAATAGTCATACTACGTGAAACGACGTCTCGGGAAGCAAGATCTTTAGCAACGGGCGCATATCGTTCCATGAATCGCTCGCCTTTGGAGTTGACCAAGTAACCGCCTTCGCCACGGCAACCTTCTGTGATGAGACATCCAGCAGTATAGATGCCGGTAGGGTGGAACTGTACGAATTCCAAGTCTTCATTCTGAAGACCAGCACGTGTAACCATTGCGCTGCCATCCCCAGTGCAGGTATGAGCCGACGTGCAGGAGAAGTATGCGCGCCCATAGCCACCGGTGGCCAGCACTGTATTCTTTGCTCGGAATCTGTGGATGGTTCCGTCTTCCAAGCAGAGTGCAATCACGCCTCGACACTCGCCACCTTCCATCAATAAATCTAGTGCAAAATACTCTACGAAATAGTTACAGTCGTAACGCAGGGATTGACCATACAGCGTGTGAAGCAGGCTGTGACCAGTACGATCAGCGACGCAACAAGTACGATGTGCTTGTCCACCCTTGCCGTACTTGAGCGATTGCCCACCGAAGGCACGTTGGTAAATTTTACCCTCAGGCGTTCGCGAGAAGGGCATACCGTAATTTTCTAATTCGATAACAGCTTTCGGCGCTTCGCGAGTCATGTAGTGGATGGCGTCTTGGTCCCCCAACCAGTCAGAACCCTTCACTGTGTCAAACATGTGCCACTGCCAATTATCCGCCTCCATGCTGCCGATCGCAGCATTGATACCACCTTGTGCTGCAACTGTATGGGATCTTGTGGGAAATAACTTAGTTATAACTGCTGTCTTGAAACCCTCAGCAACTAGGCCAAATGCCGCCCGTAGACCAGCACCGCCAGCACCAACGACGACTGCATCGTAAGTGTGGTCCACAACCCCATAACTTGCCTCGCCACGACGTTCCGCACTTGTGTGCAGCGCTTTACAGAGGGCTGCTCGATTTGGCCCTAGCTATAGACATTATGATAACGTTATGTAACTAACAAATTACAGGTTAACGGTGACTCTACCTTTGTGCTCAAATTGGCCGATACTCGCGACAGTTGCAGTAGTCTGCTCATTGTACGCCTGACACACTCTTATAATGAAATAATAACGTAGCACTTTCTAATTCTTCACTGCCGACGAAAATCCCGGCGTTTGTCAACCTGTTTCTCCGTCGTCGTCCGCGCCGTTAAAACTTACCAGCCAGTTGCACACTGCATAACAACGAACCGAATTTCACTACCGATGCCGCACACGTTAATTATAGGCACTCACTGATACTTACTAGCCTTACCTCACTTGACTTCACTTATACACATTTTCGCGATCAGCTGACTTCTGGCAACTGACAAATGTCAGCTGTCATGTAGCGTGTTCACCAAGTTACCGATATGCCGCGGGGCGCCGCCAGCCAGTGAAACCTAACCTTGTTTTCAATAGGTTTTAGTAGGGTGTTTTTGTTGAGCAGTGTTTAGTCTTGGGAGACAATTATTAGGTAATTAGTATAATCTTATACGATTTAGGGCGTCCCATCTTTATTGTTTATTTTCATGCTTGCAAAATCAGTTATCAAGTGTGTATCGTTAGGTGCAGTCATTGGTAATGCTAGAAGAACAGTAATGCATGGGGCATTGTCCTTCTAATATTTGTTTCAATTAACTATTATTTAAGTTTTCTACCTTGGAGTTTATTTTATGATTATCTCGCCACAAATATGCCTGTGATTATAGCCCTCACTTAAATGGTTAGTGTCGTTATTTTCAGGATGGATGCCACCAATGTGATGAAATGTGCACTAGAAGAATGATGATTCAAAACGCCTTGAATTACTATTGATAATGAAGCTCCATTAACAAATGTTAACATGACTTGAGCAGGTGTTTTTCAATTCAGTTTCCAATAAATCACTGCTAATTGCAGTGGTTTCAATAGCTAATCAGTGACAATCCTGTTTTGTTTTGTGGCTGTATCCTTATAGCTATTATTTCTTAGCTGAAATGGAATTTGTTAGTTGAGTTTGAGAGTTGAAATGTTGTTGTTTGCTTGGTATGTAGTGCTGGTGCTTCTTCTCGTGAAGATAACGTTTAAGTTAACAAACGGCGTCTGCCGCAGCCAAACATGTTTAGTAGGGAAGACAGCTTTGATTACAGGTGGCAATTCAGGTAGAAAATTGATTCTAACAATTAGGAGGTATTCCGGCAAGCAGTTATACTTATAGGGATAGGTTTTGAGACGGCATTGGGGTTGGCAAGTCGTGGATGTCGTGTAATTATCGCTAGTCGGACAAGTGATACTAAAGCTGCCTCTGAAATTATTCGGCGCACTCAGAACAAGAGAATTGTCGCGAAACATTTGGACCTGTCGTCCTTCAGAGCGATCCGTCAATTCGTAGATGACTTGATGAAATGCGAGCAGGGCTTGGATATTTTAATAAATAACGCAGGAGTTGCTGGAGTGGGTAATATACTCACCGAAGATGGATTGCAAGTGGTGATGCAAGTCAATCATTTTGGCCCGTTTCTCCTCACCACTCTTTTGCTTCGTAAGTTGTTAACGGCTACTAATCTGAGTCCCTGCAGCTCGTCGTAATTGATTTTTCCTATCGTTAGCACTCCTTCGGAGGCGATCATCAGGACGCATCATATTCACAAGTTCAATGCTCTCACATTTGCACTGCTTAGACAACATTAGCAATGTCAACGATTTGTATGCAGATACTTCTCTTGAGCGCAGTGTCTGCATCGACTTTAGAATGTACGCGAACAGCAAGCTGTGCAATATGGTATTAGCAAAACATTTTGCGCATGTTTTGCGTGGTACGGGTATCACGTCCAACGTAATCCATCCTGGTATCGTGCACACTCCTATATACGCGTTAGCATTCTCATCGCATATCTCATCTATTTTCTCGCAGACATTCTACGCGCTTTGCAGCTTCCTGCTGAAAGACGGTTTCGAAGGCGCGCAGACCACTTTGCACGTAGCGCTCGACCCCGAGCTACATTCAACTACTGGAAAGTTTTTCTACGATTGTGAGCAATTTATCATGCCTCCGATAGTCTACAATCGTGTGTGGCGCCAGGCTATAATTGCCAAAACGATTCTATTAACGCAGGTCACAGAGAAGGAATTACTAGGCGGCTACAACAAGCATGACTAATATTTGATTATTTCTGTAAGGATGTCATAACATAAATAAACGTTTTCCTTAACGAATAATATTTACTAGCTCTTCGTGAACAGCAAGTCTATATCGTCTTTATTGTACACAATTGCAAGCTTTTCCTTTTTTAAGCCTTCGAAGACACTGCAGACGCTTGGCTTAAGATTGTAAAACATCAGCGGCTGGTTGCGCTGCGAAAAGTCCGCGATTAATGTTCCGATGACCATTGCGGCTGTGTAGTCGGCGCCGTAGATATGTGAGCAATCAATAACAACTGGGATACCAGCGCGCACTGAATGCTTGGTTACCAAGTTACGCACGTAGTCTGCGGCAGGGAATATGAGGCAGCGATCTGGAGTGACCATAAGGTATTCGATGTTATTAGACTGGAAACCAAATACAATTGGTACACAAGAAAGTAGTGGAAACTGTTGTACGCTGAAGCTGAGTTACTTACAACCAATGTTTCTACAGCGATTTTCGGCCGAGCTGAATGGTATAATATGAACATTACATTCACGCAAATTCCAATTAGAATACCAATCTCGACCGCAATTAATAAGCAAGCAACGAATGTAATCAGTCCAGGGACGAGATCGCTTCCTAAAAATGTTCGATTTCTTTTGAGAATGATGGGGAAAATATCAGCGTTGCAGTTCTAAGTGCACAGAACTTACGTTTACTGCGCCACATCGGTTTAATAACTTTTAACTCCACCATAAAGATGACTGCAGCAATGATAATTGCGCCAAGTGCTGCTTTAGGAATGAAATAGAAGTATGGAGTGAAGTACAATAGGGCGAAGATCACCAGGACACCGGTGTACATGCCACTAAACGGTGTTTTGGCCCCGCTAGCATTATTCACGGCACCGCGCGAAAGCGCACCTGTTATAGGAAATGCTTGCACGAATGAGTTACCAATGTTGGAAACTCCAATTGCAAGGAGCTCCTGTGTTGCGTCAACGGATCTTCCATCCGCTGTGAATGGAATCGCATTGGATTATAGAGTAATTAAACCAGTATCATGATAACAAGTCATGATTGTGATGACGTACGATGATTTCAATGCAGTAGTTTACTCACCGAATGCCTTGCAAATAGCAATATCCTCAAGGAGAGCAACCAATGGAACGACGATGATGCCACTACCCAAATTACCCACCATATCAATGAACGTGTAATTGGCGTGACTGAATGGAGGTGTTTGAAGGTCAGGTAAACCCTGTGGCACGTCTCCAATCACGTTAAATGGTATCACTTGATTGTGGCTGAACGTCTGAAACGCGTAACACAAACAGCCGCCAACAATAACGAGAATTGCATTGCGTGCGGTGCCCACAAGCCAGAAGACCTTATTCAGGAAGGATTGTACTTTACTCGGTTGGTCACCACCGATTGACGCATTGGCTAAACTCTTAAAGAGTTACTGATTAGTAATTAATAGTTAGTCGGGTCACGTTCACTTACTCGCATTAAGAGCAAGATGATGATGCAAGTCACCCCTAATATCGTATCCGATATGCGGGTTTCTCCAATATTCTCCCCGATGCTTGTCCACATCTCAATAAATGTACTTCCATGCATTGGAATGCCAAGCACATCTTTTATTTGTGACGTTACGATAATTAACGCTACGGCCGATGTAAAGCCTGATGAAACTGGTCCAGACACAAAGTCGACAATGAAACCTAGGCCAAACAGACCCATTAGTACTTCAACAATTCCTGAAAGAAAGCTCAATAGGATGGCGTGCTCTGGTCCTAGATTTCGGACGGCTTGAAATGTGAGTAAAGAAGCGATCGCCGAAGGACCCATTGGAACATCTTTGCAGCTGCCAAGAAATATGTAAATGAAACTTCCCAGAAAAGATCCGTATAAGCCATACTAAAATAATGAAGACAGCACCTGTGAATTGTTTATAACTGTTTTGTTTGCGAACGTTTGTTTTTACCTGCGGTGGCAATCCAGCTATATTTGCATAGGCTAAGGATTGGGGAATTACAGTCAATCCGCATGTTATGCCAGCGACTAAGTCACCAATGAAACAAGCTGAATCATATTTAGGTAGCCAGCTTAAAATTGGAATTCGTTTCTTCAATATTTTCTTTGTGAACGCCTTCTTGCAGCAAGTGCCGGATGATGGTTTTACTTCATCTTCCTCTGCTGTTACTGAAACAATTGCAAATGTTTCTGTTTGCGCACCAGAGATACCATATCTGTGCGTTATTTACAGATAAAGTCACTGCTGCCTTTAAACGTGGAATCCTTGCTTATGATGCTTGTTGTTGAAGCTGAAAGTGCAGAATTGATGTATGAAACGCCATGGCAGTGCTCTAAGGAGGATTCTTTGGAGGATAGCTCGTCTCTGCAATACATGTGCGACCGGAATCAATAAGAACACACGAACAGTTTCAGACTTACACATTCCAGTTAAACTTTTGAGGCGACATTTCGCGCGTATTCGGTTGCGCCTGGACTTAACTTTTGAACTCAGTTGCACTTTGTGCGCACAGGAACATTTATTTATTTGATGGTCTCACCGCAAGCGAGACTTTTATTTACTCGGCGAGGGTTCGCTGAGCCCGCATAAGTAGTAGCAAAGCATGCCCACAAGCAAAGTAATTATATAGAATATTTAAACTCAGACACGCTTCGACCTGGATGACACGACGAAACAGATGAATGCGTCGTATATGATGATCCTCGTAAATTCATCGGATTTTGGCTACGCATAAACATTGCGTTTATCAGTTTTTATCAACGCTGCGGGTGAATCCAGCTTTGAACGAAGGCTTACGCCGCAAGACATTGTCCCTGAACTTAATCCCGTCGTAATTTGCTCGTCCGATTTTTCCTATTTCTTTTTCATCTTATCTATATATTTGCTCTCAAAATAATAGCGTATTGTTTGCTGATCCTATTCAAATGTTTGCAAAAATACGAAATTCGCAAATAATTATGCATCCGCACACCGAGTATCACGGAATGTCGCAATAAATAACAGCGGTGTGCGCTCATGCTTAAGAAATAAAAGTTTTAGACGCGCACTTAAATTTGCGGAACGAGCAAAATTATTGCGCATTTACAAGCGCATTTTTTTCATGCATGCGTAATTGTTCAAATGTTTTCCACACACGAATTGTATGTATAAACGCTTTTGAAGTTTTTAATTATTCAAATTTTATTACGGATCGGTCGATAATCAATGTTATTGGTAATAGAGCAGCATTTTTTATATATTTACTACTAATCCCACATGTTGAAACATTCAGCATTAATCATTATTGTGATCTATCTACGTATAGTGATGCGCCTGGCTGTATTAAAAACAATCAAGGAGACAACACAGGATTATACCAGTTAAATTATTAATGCATAGAAGCCTATCTTGATTAGAATGTAGTACGGGTTCCTACATTGATATTTAGTGAACTAGATCAGCTTCATACAATTATTACTTATTTTAGTAATCCCTTTAACTATCCTTTACTGATAAAGGCTAGTTAAATAAGTAAGCTAACTCTTAGGGAAGTTATTATTAATATTGTAACTGATGTATTAAAACCGTACCAACCCAGTATTACAAGGTATCATCAAGTTACTTAATACGTGTTGTCCTTTCATATAGTTTGATATTAAGCTACTAAGATATTTGAAATTAAATCTGTTGACTGTTTAAACTAATCATATCATCATTCCCCTGCTAGCTTGAATACTTGATTCGCTCCATTAGTTAAGGACAAACATTAGCCTATTTCAAAAAATAAGACTCCGATTGGGCTGAAATTTGACATGTAGACTAATACTACTCATACTAATCATATTTTGTTGTTTGAACAACCATTAATAATTTGCTCTTTTGAGGATAATTATAATTCTCTCCTTCCTTAATAATTATTTTCTTATTACACCAAAGACTAATCGAAAAATTTAATATTTACTTTTTCAAACTAATCGAAAATCCAAATTAACTGTTATTATTTTTCAGATCTATCAAATAATAATCACGCAAATAATATTAAGATGAAATGAGTAAAGCAATGTTTCGGTTCTTAAAAATCAAACAAGGTATATTTTCAAAGTTGTTTAATGATTGTGAAGTGCCATTATGAAAATGTTTGCAATTCACAGTTTGCCAATACTAGCGTATAAATATTAAATCACAATATTATGAGGAAAAATAATACTTCTATTATAAGTTCAAAATCAATTATGAACACCTATTTAGCTAGCTACTTTAGATGCGGCAATATTGATGAACTTGGAGCTCATTCCGGCTGCTTAATATATACTATAAATATGTAAATCTGAACAATGTTATATACATTATTCGCTGAATCTTACACGTTAAATTCTCCATTGAGCTAATAATCTTGTTTATAGAAAGTGCGAATACGTTTAAAATAGTAGTCGCCGCTTTAACAATCTACTTAGAAGTATCTAAAGATACTTTACATGATTTGGCCTATGAATGAATGTTGGTATACTGTGAAGCTATGTATGAATAATTAAGTGCGAGTATAGTCATTGTTTTACACATCTATAACACTGTCGTGTTTCTTGTTGTCCTGTTGACTCGAATCTTTAAGTTTTTCTTGCATCTGACGCAGCATGTCCTGCATGCGGCGAATTTCTTCGTCTTTCTCCAGCAACAGACGATCGGTTTCTGAAATATCCGTTGCATCGTATGGAAGGGAATCGCGTTTGAGCTTCCCACGTTCGCGGGACGCATACTGTGAAATCTGCGAGATGCACTGCGTGCGGAAGTTTTCATAATGCACGTCCTCCGTGACGTCCTTCAAATCTTGCATGTGCGTGGAGATGAGCATGGTGCGCAACTTGATGAAATCACTATGCTTTGGATTCTCAACTACAATGTTAGAAATATATTACATTTCAAATTGCGTGTGCTAAAAGCTAACGAATGAATTACCGTCAACAACGCCCCAAGGATACTGACGTCCGCGTATTTTTTTACCACCAACTTCGATGGTAACGTCACTTCCGACGACGGCAAATGGCACTGCTGCCTTCATCTCACGATCTTGCTCTTTAAACGCCTCATCTTCATCGCTGTCACAGTCGGGAAATTCGTAAATCTAAGAATCGTTTATCATACACGTTACTCTGATATAGCTGTCGATCGATTACTCACTTGAATATCGTTATCCTTAATATCATTGAGAATATTCTTCTTCAATTTGGTTACCTCGTTGGCGGTAAGTGTATCAGCTTTAGCAATGATAACAACAATATTCACTTTGCGATGTAGACGCTTCATAAGCTCCAAGTCAACTTGACGAAGACTAAAATCCAAGTAATGAGTACTTAACAAATGAATAATAGTTCTACTTTCATAGCACTCACCTGTGACCCCACGGAGGCACAAAGTATAAGCAGCAATGAACTCGATTGTCCTGAATGTTTCGACGATTAAGGCCACTTTCATCCGTGAAGTACTGGCGGAACTGATCATCGATATAGTTCGTGCACGCCTTCCAGCTTTCCTCGCAGTTGAGTGCATCACCAAAGCCGGGAGTATCAACAATCGTCAATCTAAAAAAACAAATCGCATTGAGTTGAAATACAAATGAAATAAATAAAGTAGTTGATGATCACCTTAATTTAACGCCGCGCTCCTCAATATCCATCGTTTTCTTCTCGATAACGGTCGTCTTAGAAATGCGCGCACCGACGTCCGGCACGATGCGCTCCTTATACAGATCTCCAAGGAAGAGACTGTTGATAAGCGTTGATTTACCGAGTCCTGATTCTCCAACGACCATCAATGTGAAATCAAAACCGCGTTTCACCGACTTCCGATGCACTTGGTCGGGTAATGTGGCAAATCCAATATAATCACGATCCATTTTGCACGCGGTCAAGAACTTCACAAGATAAGTGTCACACTGATTTGATTTACTAATTGCCTAGGAGCGCATGCATGACGTAATTATTCTTGACTATATTCAATGTTTCGAAAAGCAGCGCATTATTTGCTCTTGGAACAATCTGCGATAACATTAAACAAATACGCAGTGATGGGCGATACGCGCTGCACTTACGGTTTGTGCGCGTTTTGAATTGGGATGCTTGATGGGTGGCACACCGACTAACAAATTTCTAAATAGAGTTTTCGCTGCACCAACCTATTAACATCGTAGACCAGACCTCTCAGTGTGAGCAATTGTTATTTATTATCGCGCCTACATTCGCGGTGCGCGAACGCGCTAAATTGGCGCACGTCGTTTATATAAACAACAAGTCTGCCGGTCGGCTAATCCATGGACCCTGCATGAGCTAACACAAACATGTCGTTTACTTGCACTCCCCCGCCGACCGGACGCGCAGCATTGCCGCTCTCAATCGCGTCGATCAATACAGCGGGCGCTCATACATTCGGGGGCCGCCGACAAGCCCTTGGACCTCACCGCACACGCACTGTGCAACGACACCCCCATTCCCGTCAAGCTTGCACACCCCTCGGTTGACCAAATTCTCACTGTTATCATTCATGCTCTGGTTCATAAAATACACAGTCATAGCTTTTCATTTCGAATATATTTTGTAATATAACGTTCGCTTTCAAACAGAAATAAACAGAACTTGTACGAGAGCATAGCCCATTGCTCTTAACAACACAATTACTTTATAACGCATTTTTGTATTCACAAACTAACTTTCGAAAGCACACTTTTGACATTAATTTTTCCATAAGTAGTTAAAACTTCGTTAACTAAATCAATGTTCAAAATCGAAACCACTTCACATGGCTGCAACGGCTGATTTTGCTTTCACACTAATTAACAATTATTTTATACAAATTTTTTACGGTTGCAGCTTTAGTTTAACATACGTTGAGGTACTGAGTTTACATTCTTTTATCGCTCATTCGATCGCGTCTGAGCGCGTTTGCATCATCCGAGTCAACTAATATCAATCGGCTGCAGATAATCTTACACTATACCATTACGCACATCGCTAATGAAACGTGTATAGAATGGAATAGTTTAAGAAATTCCTCACTATGTCATCTCTAATACAAATGATGAATTCGTGATAGTTTGACTGTACTATTACAGAAGTAAATAGAAAGTGAGATAAGGATATCTTATCTATCTATAACTGATTCGAAACAGATGAACCAAATTAATAAAACAAAATTATTTGTTAAAAGTCCTGTCTTCCTGCTTGTATAAAAATCTATGGCGGAAGAGGAGACAAGTTTAATAATCTCGTGTATAAATAATGTAAAGTAACTTGTATCATTAATACGATGTCTTAAAAAATGTAAATAGGCTGCGACACGGTGATTGTCGTCGTATCATATTCATTACATACGGCACGCGGTGTGTCTTATATGGGTGCTTTTTCCGCGTTCCTATGAGCAGTAAACTAGAGTTGTTGATGGGCGGAAAAGTCAGTCTTCTTGGCATGATGCGGTAGCTTGATTTCCTTTATCTGAAAGCTCTTCGACAAAAGCCGCTCGTCGACGTAATTCCGTGCATTCGTTGACGTACCAGGGCTCGTATTGTGCAAATTCTACAAATCAGACAAAACAATTACGAACTCTTACTTTTATATTACGACATGCAAAGTAAACAAAATCAACGTTGATAAATTACTGTACGAATGGCGAACGCCTTACGGAAGAATAAATGGTCTTCAATTATCATACATGATCAATTTTACCTATTACTAGAATACAAATCGATAAATGATGGGTACTTATAATTGTCGTCTAGAAATCTATCTACGAACGCAATGACCTTTCTAGTAATGAAATATTAATTCGAAAACAACACGGGCTCCGCATACACGCAATTCGCTCATCGCACCATCAGTTGCGCATGGTGTTGGAACCTGTTGCATCCAGAGCGAGCTATGTATATTGGGGAGATATCACAGTTCTTACTATGTTATTATAATAATAACAACTAGCAATTATTGACTGCACTAAATATGATGACTACGTACTTGTCCTGATGACGCTATTTTATCGCACAAAATATGCATAAACATTAGCAAACGATCTACCTCATTAACTACCTGTAGGTTCATCTCTACTCGGCGCTTAAGTTAATTTCTAAGACAGTGTTCGCTTATGTGTAGCAACAATAGCTCATTGCAATGTATTGTGCTCGTTCTGCGGGTATATAGCTCATTAAATCTGGCCGAGAACTGTCTGCATAGTTTATCTAAAAACTGTCCAGTTATAGAAAACACATTTTGCTAATCGTAAGGATATATAAGAAGTACACACACGTAGCTCTTCGAGAGTATTAGCATTAAATATTTAGACATATAATGTTTATAGAAATTACACACAGATATTTGAGCTTGGCATTTCGTTCATCCTACAACTTACTGCGACATTGGGAACAGACGCTATGGAGCGTCGCCAATATGAAATTTCTCGCCTTTAGAATAACAATCAGAATCATGTTATGATAACAACGCACTTCGTTCGTGTGAGAGTAGATCAAAACATTAGACAAATCGGCATTCACAATTTATAAATGATGAAAGAAACCAGTGAACAAAAATGCATTCATGTCGTACTCACCTTAGTGCCAGCAGGCGGAGGTTGCACTTTCAAGTGAAGACGCTTCGCGCATAGGGTCTTTAATAGCTGAATTCCTATAACGGGGTAACAGCAAAAATTATAACGATGATCCAGTACGTCTGAAATACACTTACCCTCTTCGCGACGTTCCTCGTAGAAAGACTCCCATGCATCAAACAAGCGATTGTAATACCGCACCGGAATGAAATCCAGATATTTATGACTGGACGCTGAAGGGAAAATACGTTCGAACCGGCCTTTGACCACCAACTCGTCTTCGGCTTGTGTAAGATGACGAATATCGTCACCGGTGAGCTCATTTAGTATTTCTTCCAAGTAGTCACTGCGCCGCTCCATTTGGACGAAGAAATTGTGTTTGCTGGCCTCCTGAGCGGTTAACGTGGTCGTATAGATGCGAGGATCATAGCATTGCGGAGCTGATTCATTAGAGCGGGCGATCTTGGGCGGAAGGTGAAATTGCGCGAGGTTGAAGAGTGTTTGCACCAATGGTCCCTTAACATGCAAGTCCAGCGGTGATGTGCTGTGGAGACTCGGTGAAATATTCACCTAAAAATCATAAGCAAAAATGAGCGTTTACTGTAACAGATCAAATTCATGGGTGTTAAACCTCCAGAAGCCAAGGCTTGAGCCGCTCATCGAAGAGCACATCAACGCCGAACAACTCGTAGCAATTGTATCGGTTCGATATATTTTCGTTACACAATTGTGTGATAGGCGATTCACCGCTAATCATTGTCTTGATAACCAATTGTTGTAAAGACTCCCAGAGATAATTCGTGTCGACACCGCGGTCACTTAAGTATTCCCAGAGTTTCGTTAATGTCCACTTGTGGCCCTGGCAGGCATTCGCGTCTTCGTTGGCAGTGTATTGACTGGACATTTTATTAATACTATAATTGGTCAAATGCATAAAGCGATCTTTTAAGTCTTTATCGTTGCCGCTGTATTTGACTGAAAGTAGAATAATGTAAGAAGGGGCACATTGCATCGTGTATTAGCACTCACCACTTGCGAATCTAACTAGACCCTCCGGATAGAGATATATTCGTAGTGGATTAAAGCTCGTCACCAATACATACAATCGGAGATCAAATTTGCTACCATTTATCAAGTATGGATCCGAAATGTATTTTTGTACGACAACCGAGCCTTGCTTGGGCAATTGGGACCACTTGTTTATCACTTTAATGCCCACACCACGGGCGGAAGCTGGCGGTTTTATAATCCATCTCTCCCCAGCGCTACCGTCTTTGCACTCCCAGCTCTGCTTTAAAGCCTTCAGATCATGGGGCAAAACAAATGTTTGTGGAATGAATCCGAATCTAAGCAGAAAAAACAGTAAGCTGCTGTTTGTATATTAAGAAAGACCGCATACTCCTTGAGACCGAAGCGATGCATCAACCTTTGCACGTTCTTCCACAATCTGTCCTTGCGACCCAGTTGAAAGGTGCCTGCAAAGTGATTGAGCTTCTGACAGCTCTTGAGCGTGCGGAACATGGGCGATTTCATATGTTTGCCCCATGTACCCGTCCAATCATTCGATTCTGCAAGTTTGGCACAATTGTTATTTTTCGCGTACTTGCGCTGATAATTATCTAAACAGTAAAGGAGGAAAAGAAAACATTGGTAAGCATTTTATCAATGTACAGGATTTGTTACCTAGGTACCACTTGGCCGATCTAATTTTTTCATCTAGTATGATATCATCGCCAACTAAAATAGATAGGTAACGGATAATGGGTCAGTAAAGATAGGAATGGTACAGAGGGAATACGGCACTCACTTCTCACCAGCCGAAATCCAGTATTCAACAACGTTTTGCGTACAACGACTGGCGTAATAGTACTGAGCTTCCATTTCATATGGCGGCGACCGCTTGGCAGTTTGTTGGGCTCGTCGCTATGCATACTAAATTTAATATAGGGCGGAATGTTCGGAAAGAGACTGTATCTGACTGGCCATAATGGAGCATCCCCCGAATCTGGAAAGCCCCAAGGGATATTCAAATATCACGTAAGAGAGTTACTCTTTTACTCACCTTGAGTGGACGGGGCTTCCGTCTCGGAAGGTGATTGTGGCTTAATAGTTGTACTTTCAGCACGTTGCATTTGGAGCATTTGTTGTTCGAAGAAGGACTCTTGTGGTATCAATTCGTAATCGCTTTGATCACTATAAAAGACGTTGTGAATTAAGAATTAAGTTATGTAAGGGTTTCATAGAAGAGGTACCTCTCTTCGCTGAAGGAACACGATGGTGTTTTAAGCATTTTAACTTTTAATTTGGAGGGTTTACCACTTGCAACGCGCGCTTTTACCGTTTTCACGGTAACCTTTCCAGACGTCTTCGAATCCTTGGCGCGTGCTACACGTGCGATCACCGCTTTCACGCTTGTTTTGGGCGGTGGTTGATTGTATTTCTCGCTACCATCGATTCGTGGGTCCTCGACATCCTCAATCACCTTGATATCATCAAGATTGATGCTAGCAATAGTGCTGCGCGTGGGTGAACGGTCTAAATTACGAATAATCGCCGGCGCATGTACCATGTTATACTTATGGTTGTGCAAATCCTTAAGTTTTTCGCGGAGTATCTCAAGTTCACGCGTGTACCTTTCTCGCACCAGTTTTGCGTCAAAATGCTTGTCTAGGAATGAGGATGGATTGCCGCGTATTATTGGCGGTGAACGGGATCGTTGGACTAGTGAAATATCCGAGATCGATGAGCTATTAGAGGGCACGCTTCTCGCATGAAACAAATGCGGCTGTGCCATATGTGTTGTACGCTTGCTCGGTGGTAAAATCACCCCATGTCGCTTCTTGTCTGGCATCATGAACTCGCAACGAGTCGATGGTGGATTACCGCAGTCGTTCTTTAGCACATAAGAATTCTCATAATTCGGACTCTTCGCACCCAAATAATCAGCAGTGACGGACAATTTCGTGTGCGTCAGACCCAACTGGCAGTTGTTTGAAATGTATGATGTTGGAAGTTCACATAAGTTACTTCTGACACGCTCATAGCGTACGTCGTGCATGTCATGTTCCTTGTCGTAATTTTCATATTCGCAACGACGGTGGTCCAACTTCTTTGGTGTAAAGGTCTTCATCTCGCGGCCTTTCTTCCGGCACGATTCGTAGGAATCGCTCTTGGTTCGGCGCCGTGGTGACTCCCTGTCGCAAGTAGGGCACCAGCTAGCATACGAGTATTTACACATCTTCTCTGGCGATAAATCCACATTGCACTCGGCCATTTTTCGTCGATTCGCGGTCCTTCCATTCATTACAAGTGATCTGAAGAATAATCAAGACTAGAAATTTTGGAAATTAATTTTTTTTATCCTAAACCGAAAAAAAGCTAAATATGTTTGTCATGCTTAGCATCTGTGCTGTTGTTTAAAACAAACTTCATTCATAATTTATGCATAACCTGGATTTTGTTTAAAACTTTACAACCAACGCAAACGCAAACCCAGCCATCGTAGTGAAGTTGTAAGTATTAAACAATGCATGTGCTAAAAGGCCTCACTATGAATGCCATAGATTGAATGAAACATTTCGTAAAACTTTACTTGTCATCTCTAAAGGCCGACCATCGATTCAAGACTTGTATTTCGAGGAAGTTTAAGAACCGATTGAGTAAAGAAACACCAACCTACCGATCTCTACTGCCGATAGCATACCGATTTCGCCCGCATTTGGCACACTATCTCACCAAACAGGCAAACTTAATTACGAATCTAACATTAAAAGGATGTTCGAAATGAATGCTTTAATACTCTTAATCTCGAGACAATGCATGCACGCACAGTTCGATCACTTAACATACGAGGCGTAGCAACTCGCCAAGGCACTAAACCGCGTGGAAAAGTGTCATTCACTATGTAAATCGCGACGTACTGATGTTATAATACACGAGTTGAGCTTACAATGCTCCGCACTCTTACACGTTCCGTACGTAGGTCTGAGCTCCTTGGACACAGGAGAAGCCATTTAAATATCGTTGCGCATGAGCCGTATATTGGTTGGCGCCAATATAAGATTTTAGTACCCCTCTCCATGCCTTGGTGCCGGATGGTTCCACCTTGCTGCCCCACAGGCTTATAATTTTAAAACACATGCATGAAGTTTATTAAAACACGTCTGTTAATGTATGAATTGCTATCGAAATTTGGGGGGAGGATTTCAAATGTGTGATTGAACCAAAATAATTGATAAAAATATGCAAATATATTCTTTCGATCAAAGAACTTATAACAGTGTCCTGGTTCGAATATAACTTTATCCACCCGCATAAGATTGAATAGAGTATGATATTGAATTCCATCAAGTTTTAAATCAACTTTTCAGTAAACTTCTTAACATGATAGTGTAGCTGATTAGTATCAAGCATTTTGCTGGTTAGAATGACGTGTAGGGCATTCACGCATTTCGACTGGTGTGAAAAATCTTCACCGACTTGCGAATGTGTCGGCAGATTGGTTATCGCCGGATTACCGAGTCTATTCGTTATACGAGTTTCCATGATTCTCAATAGTCGGCGCTAGCGATTACTTTTCAATATTATATATTGTAGGCTAAATCGAAATATAATTTTCATCGCGTGTCACATTTCAAAAGTTTACAAACTAAAGAAAATGTTTATGATGATTCTAAGTTAATAATTTAGTTAATGTCATTTCAAATAGAAAAACTAGAAATATGAAATCAATGATTTACCCGATGTACATATTTCCATAATTGAAATGTTATGCTATTTTTATATTAATATCAATATTTAAACGTTTTTAATGTGTGAATTTTTAGTCAATATTACTGTAGGATGTAGTAAAGCACATCTGGTTTTAGAATTTAATTATTAATATAATTATTAATAATGTATGGCTATTCTGTGAGAAATATTTGAAACACCATTACTGCAATAGGCCTAGCAAACATTTGAAATCGTTTTAATGATTTATGATATATATATAATATTGAATATTAAATAAGTCATAATATTTCTTTAGTAATCCCAATGCATAAGAGTGATTTTGTTTTATTGTTTTTATGAGTTATTATTTTACGCTACTACATTTGTAGACGAACAGATTAAAATGCGATAATACTTTTAATAACTAATAGGTGTCGAAAGGCGGATGAGCATATTTGCTATAGAGATCATGCCAAAATGCAATCGATTCAAGCCGCGGATGTTGCCGAATGAGTAATTCATCCCCGATATCAATAAAAGTGAAGTTGTTTTTCTGCTTGGATGCTGGCCACATAATCCTATTCAATTCTTTGCTTGTTCGTGGGGTAGGATGTCTACAAAGAGTTATAATGATACCTATTGCAAATTGTTACAAATTATAGATACCCATATTTCGCAAAGTTCGTCCATAATGTAAGAAAGGCATCTGATTTGTTTGCATCAACGTTGTTATTGACGTTTAAATTTTGCCTTTTAAATAAATACCACACTTCTTCGGAGTGTCCCACACCTGAAGCAACAACGATTATTTACGTAATAATCAACATAATCGCTGCTCCATAAACGCGACCTTCAATCACCCGACGACCCTGCTCGCTACGTATGGGTTTGTCCATGTTAACACCTTCGATGCCCAGAGTACCTTGGTAGGAAAATTCATATAAGTACACGGGCGCGTGCTTTGAGACGAGACGAACAGTCTCGTGGATCGGCTTTATAAATTGCGTATCGCTGATGAACTGCAACAGTGTAGTGGAAACATAAAAATAAGAAGGATCAACGAGTGATTGTCACTCGCCTGGAGAATATCCGACTGCTTGGCGACCGTCGACAGAATCCCAAAATAGAATAATTTGATTTTATAACCGGCCTCGATGTAATTGAAGGAAATCTTGGGCAAATTCATATCTTCGGGCACTAGATTCGTCGGTAGAAGATCGTAACCCAGCAAATAAACTCTTAAATAGTCGAGCACTATAAAAACGAATAGAATGATATTACATTTGCCGGGGCAGTCTAGCATACTTTCCTGAAGGACGACACTCTCCTCTGAGTTGAAACCGATAATATACGGCACACGATGAAAATGGCCCTGGCGGAAAGCTTCATGCGCTCCTTCAATAAGAATCGCTTCGTCGTGCGCTGGTTCGATAGTTGGACTGTAGACAAGTCCATTTAATGGGGAAATGAGATTCTGTAGAGAGCGAAGAATATGTTGCAGCTATTATTGCTTGGTACGAGATAACAATGATTCATGTGGGCTACCAGTATAACAGCATTGGTGGAGGCTGCCAGCAAAGTGCTCGAACTGACTTCGCGCATTCGTTGGACGAGAGTTTCAGAGGTAAGAGTAATAATACCCAGTGCTGTACCGACTTGAAGGGCGATGCTTTTCGGATTACGTTGCAGTGCCCATGGACAAAGCGCGCTGCCGCTCTCGGATATCGCTCGGTGGAAGAGACCTGCGGCCTGCGGCGCCAACATCATGTAGCTGACCGATGCGGCGCCAGCGCTTTCACCAAATATAGTGACGTTGGCGGCATCACCGCCGAATAAGTGGATGTTTCTGTTTACCCAGCGCAATGCTGCGATTTGATCCTTCAATCCATAATTGCCGGGCGCGTGTAGGTCCTGTGTGCTTAGAAAGCCTAGAACAGACAGCCAGGAGTCTCCGTAAATAAAGAACGTTATTTTTATGCACTCACCAAAGATGCCAACACGATAGTTGAATGTGACGACCACGACTCCTTTCGCGATGAGGTAGTCTGGACCGTAGAGTGATAGTTTCGAGTGCCCGCTGACGAAAGCCCCCCCGTAGAACCAAACCATAACTGGTTGCAACGTTCGCGCATGACGTTGCGTCTTATCCTTGAATAAAGTAAATTTCGCTATTTATTATCAAAATTCCCTGAAACACGTTGCTTCGTAAACAATTCAATTTCGTAAATTGCCTCAATTGCTGTTTGCAAGCAAACATGAGCACCGCAATAATTGCCAATTATCGCACATACCAACATTGTATAGACGTTTATGAACAAGCAATCTTCAGATTCATCTGGCAAATTATTGCGCAATTGATGGCAAGATGCACCGTCCGTCGTCGCATCTAAGACACCGTGCCACTTTGGCGTTGGATGTGGGGACTGTAAAAACATGTCAATGAAAATGTGAGACGAACACGTATTGTAAAAATACTTTGAAACGTAATTCACCAACTGGAGCAGCCGCGTACGGCATGCCTCGATACGCAAAAATGGTCATGTTTGTCGATTTCAATGCAATGCCTTGTACTATACCATCGGGTAATGCCACCTGCAGTTCTTCATCCTGCATCAGGATCACTCAAATGCATAAAAAAGGACAGTGATATAAATTAATAACGTTCTTCACCTCATGTCCATGTGAAATCTTGTACCATGCGTGAACATTGCATGTGATGCACATGGTAATTAAAATAATTGCTCGCATCTCACCGCACATAAATACAATTTCACTTCACTTATTGATGAGTATTAATTTTCGATGATGAAAAATTAAAATTGATAATTTGTTCTCGTCGATCCTGCACGCGCACTGCGACTGCTCGGGATTGTTTGTTGTTTGCAATTTTAATGCGTAACTTTGTTGGAGGACGACCACTCGTGTGCAGGATTTGGTAGGAGCTTTTCGTGTTCCGACCGTTTTAGACTAAATTGATACAAATGGAAATATAGCTGGTTCCTATCTTGTATTCCATTGGTCCGATAACCAATGTGTGGTTGCATCGTCACAATGAAATAACATATAATAAGGTTTGCATCATGTTGCTAGTATATAGTGAGCTTTTATCGATATTGCTTCTCTTTGACATAAAATATTGCAAATAGTACAAGGCCAGTGCAACGATCTGTTATAAGAATTTCACATCGAATATGACTAAAACGTATTGTAGTAAGAGCATGTGTGGTCCTTGTAAACGTCATCCCAAAAATCCATTGCTTCCGCGCGTGGATTTTGCCTCACATCCAATTTAGTATCAATATTCAAGTAGTTGAGCGAGGGATTGGATCGATTAATCGGAGGCCATGCAAGATGATCACCCCATAGAGGTGTGGGGCAACTGAAAGTAGCAATTGTTATCGCTTGCTATTTCAAAGCATGTTAAATCTCACCCTGTTTTAGCAAAGTTAGCCCATAGTTCGGTCATCAATGATATAATTCGCCAATCGGTCACATTTGTCGTGATTAAGTTGTTTTTACGAAATAAATAGTAGACATCTTCAACATGACCGGCACCTTTAACACGTCGCACTACCTCTTTTTTGGTCCCATAACGACCGGTATAACCCTCATACGAAAATACATAGAGATAAACATCTGTATAATTGGAGCAGACTTGGACATTATGTCTGATAGAGCGCACGAATTGCGAATCCCCGATAAACTACAAATGCAAAGTCACTTGTAACATTTCACCTCTATAATAATTGTGCTTACGTTCATCATGTCTGTTTTCGAAGACATTGAAATGAGCTTCTTGCCGAAATAGAATAATTTAATTTGCGTTGCGATATCCTTTCGTGTAGCTTTCGAGCTGATGTTCAAATTGGCGGGAACTAACAGTTGCGGCAATAGGTCCCAATGCGCAATGTAAGGTCGAGTCCGTTCGATAACTGCGAATGCAAACAAACAAACAAACGAGTTTATTAGCAAATAATAGTTATTTCTGCGATTGCGTAGCTATCACCGTCTTGCACAATCGACGCCTCTTGTGCTGTAAATCCGATCATGAATGGTACAATGTTAAAGCGGCCACTTGAGAATAACTCATTACTGGGCTCAGTAAGGACCGCATCCTCATGAGGAGGTTCCAAACAGGGAGCAAATGGCAGGCCGTTTAGTGGTTCCATTGCATTCTAAATTGATACAGCACACTAGAGTTAGACTTTTGAGAGAAGTATCCTGCTTACGCCCACATTGATTGCAAGCACCTTGCTGCGTAATCTCCTTGTACTTTCCTTGCGAAGACGTTGCACTAAGAGCGTGGTGTTGGACTCAAAAATACGACATGCATATCCCAGCATTGCAAGAACTTTGCGCGGTTCGCGTTGATATGCCCAAGGACATAGTGCACTACCGCTTTGCATTATGGCACGATGGAAGAGACCACGTGCTTGCGGTATGAGCAAAAGATAGCTAACACAAGCCGCACCCGAACTATCGCCAAAGACGGTAACTTGATTAGGATCACCGCCGAAGTTTTGAATATTTTGCTGGATCCATTTGAGTGCAAACACTTGATCCTTAAGGCCATAATTGCCCGGCAGGTTGAGGTCCTCGCTACTCAAAAAACCAAATATACCTAAGCGATAGTTGAAGCTCACAAATACAACTCCCTTTTCAATTAGATAGTCAGGTCCATATAGGGAATAATTCCCGTTGCCATTCGCGAAGCGTCCACCATAGATCCAAACCATGACGGGATACAAATGCCGTTGTCGCGTCTCTCGAAACTGCCACAAAATTGTTGGTATTATCCTCTCGCAGTATTGCTTCAAATATCTAAGTTACTTACCATCTTTGGGACATATACATTCAAATAAAGACAATCCTCAATACCTTCGTCACTGGACATTTGAACGCAAAAGGGTCGCTCTTCAGTCGCATTAAGAATGCCGCCCCAGCCGCTGACCGCTCGTGGACTCTGAATTGTTGAAGAAAGTCATTACAGTAACGATTGCTTAATGTGTATTGCGATACCCACCTGCCAGCGCAAATTTCTGATCGGCGGAGCAGCATAAGGTATGCCCAAGTATTTATAATAGGTTACGTTTCCATGAT
Source organism: Anaulacaspis nigra (assembly GCA_030264675.1). Taxonomy (NCBI): domain Eukaryota; kingdom Metazoa; phylum Arthropoda; class Insecta; order Coleoptera; family Staphylinidae; genus Anaulacaspis; species Anaulacaspis nigra. The sequence goes on along the minus strand of JARJDV010005049.1, from coordinate 20,189 downwards.
ATGAAAGACCCTCTGCGCCCTGTACGATCCCCCCACTTGTATGCACTTGCAGCGTATCGTTGGCTTTCGATGTTGGTACAAACTGTAAAAAATTGCTTAAAAGTGGAACCGCAGGGGCTATTTTACATAGAAGAATAACAGCGATTAAAATTCGCATAATGAAAATATCATAATGACTGACGACTGATCGATCATCAACAATGTAACAATGTCATTGTTGTCATTGCGTTCGTGCATGATCTATGGTTACGAACGCCTGTCGAAATAAATGCAGCCAGTTTTTGCATTTGCGCATCCCATCCGAACAGATGGCTCATCAATTCAAGCATGATTAATCGACGGGCATCGAGAATTAATGGGATCGTAGCCGCGTCGTCGACAATGCGTTCGCGCGGACAATGGTGAATATGTTAATGAATTACCATTTCGGCGCGAGGCGAGTTAGTAGTTATCTATTACACGCCGCAGCTAGAAGGATTAAAAACCATGCGCCGCTTGCGCTTAAGATCGATGCGGCGCGCGATGTTGTTTTATGTGACACAGGCGAAATCGCCGGACAAATGTCGCGCTACCCACTCCGACGTAACTGGATTTTGTTGTTATTAAATTCCATCATTTCAAGCAAGCATCCCCTGACTGCTCCTGAAACTAATATATCGCAATGGGGAGCGGTAGCAAACGAGACGGATTCTTGTGAAACTTTTACTCATAGGTGATGTCATGCGATGATAGATGCCAATGGGCTGGGCATTGAAGAAGAAAATAAACGGGCCTCACTTTTCATTGAAACGTCAAATTTCGCGTCCATTTTTATTTTTGCGGCGATGCAAAGCGGACATGTGTTCTTCTGATATTACGCCAGCCATGCCCTTATTCAATTACAACGTCCTGGGCCGTGTTTGTGCGATGACTTTAACTTGTGCGCTCAACGTGAAGCTTAATTCGCTCCCGCCTCGCGCACGCAGCCAGCGGACCAAAACAAATCCCCCCGGGAGCTTAATGGACGCGCACACATTAAGTTACATTTTTGCCCACTCCGCATTAGTTTATTGCAGCAAAATGTCATTTCAGAAATGCTCCTGTGCGCGAGACGCGCTCAATAAAACAGCACGCCCGAAAGAATTATGTGTTCTTCGGTTTGTGTTTGTGCAGGGGGTAAAGGCGCGTTATCGATAGCGTATTTGCTACACTCAAAAGTTGCTTCGCGCTGCGCGATAATTATAGCCACTTTACTTAATTGCATTGAATCGCCGCTCCTTGCGGAAACAACGATCGAATTCGCCTTTTCTTTCACGCTGTCGGATTTTAGCATATTAAACACAAAGTTGCAAACGTAAATTAAACTGTAAACCTAGGACCAAATCAAACATGGAAATACTTCGTATAAACATTTATTTAGAAGTTAAGTTAATGCACAACAAAGTGTATCATGAAATATGAAGCATCAAGGATGCAGCATGAGCATAAAAATAAGCAAGTCGTTAACGTAAGAAAGCAATATACGAAGTGAATAAAACACTCGTGTTGGGGCGGTTCAACTTCACTTCGGCGAAAGGATCTCTCGGACACGGATATTATTTATATAATATGATATTCTTTCAAGAACGTATTCGCTAGATGCGATGCGGGAAATGCGGTAATTCGAGGGCCGCTTTTATGGAAATGCGCGAGTACTTGGATCGCTCTGCGCCCTGTTGTCATATTTTATTTGGTTATTAAATTAAACGTTCCATTTTCGTGTGTCCCTCGAGGCAGTCAGCGCCCTGGTACCACGTATAGATTGGCGCAATTTTTTGCGCCTACTTTACTGTGAAAGTTTTTTGGCTGTCGGCGCAAACTTCCCGGAGTTAATTTGCGTGAAACGGCTACAAAGTTCCATATCCGCGTCGAAAGTGAATTATGAGCGCGTTTTGCGGTGCGCTGGTGAATCGCATAACCAGCCGGGGAGCGTCGACGCTGTTTTGCGTAAATCACGGCGCGCGCGACACCACCGTTAATAATTCAAGCGAGTTTTTTCGCGGCGCTCACCCGCAATTTCTTTCTTTTCAAAACAACACTATCATCGTGCTGCGAAACAGCTTTATGGGCCGTCTTATTGAAATGCTAAATAAGCGGACACCGCTGCACCGGATTCGCAGTGCAGCATTAGCGGTACGAATATTTTGATGCACATTCATAGACTTTTCAAACACAATATTTGTTTATCTGGCAAGAAACAAATTTTCATTAACTTTTAGTTTCACTCGTTGACTTGTACAAGCAAGCAAATGCCCATGGTGCGGCTGGGCTGGCAACTGGCCGTTTCATTTCCTTCCGGCAGCGGCATTGCGTTCAAGCCATATATTCAAAGGGTGCGCCGACAACGTCCAATCTTCCTACCGCACTCGCGCCCGGCTATTAAAAGGGTTTAAGATTAAATGCTCGGTCGTGTTTCACTCGCCGCGAAATGTTAACGACTTCTGAAATAGTTCGAAACTTAATAAGCCACGTGGAGGACATTTGCAGTCGGCGCAGCAGCTTCGTCCCTTGCTTGAAATTCATTCGACTTTATTCTCATTAACTTCGTCCATTGTCCTTCAATATTAGGTACATCAAACTAACACAATAGGTGCTGCTATCAGACGCAATTTCTTATGAACGTACAGAGTAAAAATCACGTGGCGAATGGTACACATAGTGAAAGTTTCGACATTATTTAAACCCGTAACAGTTGGAGGCAACAGTGTAACAACGGGATATAGCGCAACACTTCCGACAATTCCAGCCTAGACGTAGAGAATGCCTGTGAAAATTTTAATGGGGTTTCCACACTGCGAATGTATTCAGAATAATAACACATTCAGTAGCAACATGTCAAGTGAAGACGGTGAGTGCAAACGGTCGCATTGCCATGAAAAAATTGTGTGAAATTGCTGTTTCTCAACAAGACAACATTTGCTTTCGAAATTAAGCACTCACGCAAAAGAGATATGATTAATTAATTGCAAGCGTTAAGTAAAAGTTGGCGCTTGGTGGAGGCTTGGAGGCGGCAGGGACGGCGACGGGCTCCGAGTGGATTAGCACCGAATTTATTAGTTCGGGAATCCTGGCGGCGCGCAGGCAAAGATGTTGTCGTGGATGCACCGAAGACATGAAGACAAAGCCGCCCCTCGGATGCCTAATGGCGCATCTATACAGCGCGTTATCGGAAAACCATTACACGCGCGACGTCGCCGCCGAGGGTTGGCTCCCGAATAGTCCGAAAATAGGTTAAGCGCGGCGACATGCCACGTCGGGGTCATTCTAACGCGTACGTGCGTGTATTTGTGTGTGTGTATAAAAGCGCGCACCTAGCGCACCCTCGCTATCCCCTGAATTATCGTCTGCGCGGCGTGCATCTCCCCATTTGCCACCATCGCTGCTCTTTTATCGACGCTCGCTGGGAAGTTTGGCCCAACTCGAACGAGTGCCCTGATAAGAAAAGAATGATGCGCGCGATGCCGGAACGCACTCGACGTTGCTGAGCGAAATGTGTGCGCGCCGCCAAAACTTTTGAGCCCCCGCGCAGCCGTCACCTCGTCAGTGGCGCGCCTCAAGCGGAGAGATAAATATTTTTCAGCTGATAAGATGTCAAGCCAATGATGGCGAGATTCTTCTATCTCTTGTGTGGAATTTGCAGAAATGCAAATTATGTTTGCTTCAAAGTTTGGGGATTTATTTAAGGAACGTTTATCGATTGAATATTTGTGTATAGAAGAAGCACAGCCATAATATACGTCGTCGTTAAGTAATAGGTATTCACTTTGTTCTCCTTAGAACACATTCATTCGGTTCGCTTGCCAGAAAGCGCACGAAAGCTGTTGAATGTTCGATTCGCATTTGAACGCACAACGCGAGCAGCACCCTCGTCTTATGTCAGCGTCGCGACGCGTTGTGCGGGCATCCTTGACGAAGCGGTACATTCCTTTCAGCGCCGCGGCGCTGAAACACACGTAGGTACTCGTTGGACAGCGCGAACGCTTTTATTGGCCCAGGCCAAAAACATTCCGTTAAAATGTGATTAATATTTCACGATTCGTTTCCGGCGACGGCGCGTCGCTTTCAATAACGTCTCTTTCAATTTGTTTGCATCGTATGTCGTCGCAGGCACATTCGTCGAAAGCAAACAGGCGAGTTAGCACTAGCCACTCAATACATCCCGGCCCGATATTTACAATTTACCTAACGTGGCAGCATGTTCTTTAGACCTAAGGGATACGCACCGTGTTTGGTTTAATTCCATTAGAGGTTGGCATCGCGCAAACATGCGCTTCTCAGTGCTACGTCAATCCGAAATCACTTTTTATAAGACATTAACGAACCGTTCCAGTGCTGTGACAATCATTGTGCTACATTATTCAAGTCGATCAAAGCTGTTCGTGACCGAAGTGCTCTAATCATTCATTTATGCCGGAAATTCGCACCCACCCGTACACTGATATCAATTCATTAATAAAAAAGGCCCTCCTTCGGAATCAATGCAACAAGCTGATTGATGCGTTTTCAATTAACACAGAGTGCAATTTTCATTGTTTGTTGTAATCAACTTGATCCTTTTCAACTAGACTTCTAAGAAGTTCATACAAATGAACAAGGATCAGCACTAATATCGAAACGGTGTCATTGGCCGTAAGTAGTTTATTATCAGATAAGTCAATCCTATCATTAACATTGAGTTTCTGATTGGAGCGAGATGAAACGGGCGCTAGCGGTTCGCAAATCGGATTACGTTGTCCGGCAGCGCGCTGCGGCGTATCGGAGATTGCGAGGTGTAAAAGTTTGTACGTTATCATCGTGCTAGCTACCATCGAAATTTTCGTTTAAAATTGCCTTCTTTGGCACTGATGTTTAATCAGCTGAGCACGGTTGGTTTCTATTTCATTTCTCGCATAAGCGGCACAACTTGTTCGCGAAGAGCCGTTGCGTTGGGGGCTGAATTCTACATTTCCGCACTTTGGACGCATCGCCCGAGGTGCCAGTTTTTCGATGTTTCAGCGCGCCCTGATGTGTCGTCCGGTCTGCGTAGATCAACCGCCCCCCACGCGCTCAAAAGTGCTTTCTCGCGCGTGGCCGCCGACTTTAACCACTTGCCACCGGCGATAAGACGCCGCCGCCGGAGTTGGCTAAAGTGCATGCATTCCACAAACGCCTGCCGCCTTTCCGAATAAAAAAATGCAGCATTTGCACCTCCTCGGGCAGTTTTTTACACACATCTCGGGGCATCTAAAAAATAATTAAAATTTTTGACTAAATATTATTTAATATTATGAAATATTGAAAGCTAGATACATAATATAATTAATACTTCTATGGCAAAATTTAATGCAATTATCTGGTATGAATATTATTTCACTAAAAGTTGCCTGTGATTCGCCATTGGCAATATTTTAAATTTAATAAAATTATTTTGAAAGCTTCCTGTTACTACATACATGTATGTACATGTATGCGCAGGAAAGCAACATTATCGCATATATTGTTAAGCGCATTGCAGCCTGAAAAAGGATCCTAAAAGGGTCATATACTTAAATAAATTTACCAATCAAATTGTGTCCTTACTCTAATTTTAATTGTTAACTAGACTTCTTCGAAATAGAAATCATAATACATATATACCGTTTTAGGGCAACTGGAAGGAAGAAGGATGTGACAGTAAGCATGCTAAATGCTCGCGTTGTATTTGTTTCCCAAGCAGGACTCTGATATTTTTTGAAGCATTTTTCTCGCATGTGCGATACCGCAAAATCCAGTCTGGCGTTATGTTATTTAGACTGCATGTTTTTACGGCAAGCAGCGCGATGGAGGAAAAAGTTGTTTTCCTATAACTGTGCGTAATGCGCATGAATTATTTTCCGGGAGAGCTTAGACGAGCGCTCAGCGTGTCTGTGAAATTTATTTTGTTTTGGCCGCTGCCGCCACCACGTCCAAAGAGATCTACTAACGCGCGTGCGCAACAAATAAGCAGCCGCGCATAATAAACATGAAGCATACGTACGTACGAAGGTGGCGGCGATGCCGGACGAAAAACATCAATCAAACACGGCGTGCGCGCACGCCCATGCCGCCGATGGGATAAACTTGTTTACACGCGCGCGTTACCTGCACCCGATGCAAATGCGGCGGCCCGTTATCAGCACGCTTTCCTCGACTTCTGCCGCCTCCCACACATATTTGCCTATGCTAAACATCCGAGCATCCCGGAGATTGCACGCGGGAGCTCTCGTTTGCTGCCAAATACATGTACTATTTTGATGTATCCGCACTACTATTTAGCATAATATGTTAGGATCTAACGATCACCGCCTCCCTTCTTCCATCGCGCGCTAGCTAGTGGAGGAGTATGCGTATGTTAGGGTATGTGCACTTTAAATTCCCGGCCGTCTGTTTTTCCGCATTGACTTGTTTATTCCATATTTGAAGCAATGTAATATGCAGCATCTCAAAACGTTGAATACAGCGAAAAGAGGATAAAAGGAAAAGGATAAAATCAGCAAACAAAGAACACATTGCTATTTATTCGCATAAATACTCGAATCATTCGTGTTGGTTGATTACTTATAGATTTATACTGCGAGTTACGGCGAATATTGGACGTATTTCTTAATTGACATCCGTGCGACAAAATTACGAATTAAATTTCTAGGAGCGGCGCGGACGTGCGCGACTTTGCTCTTTTTTGCGATTAATTAGCTTTTCATTGCTAATAGAATTGTAAATACGAATGATGTGGCTGGCAGCAGCAGCAGCAGGGGTGCATGCGCGCGTTCACCGCAGGGTTGAAAGTTGGCGGCGTGCCGCGGCAGGACGTACCGATCGCCGGTGGCGCGCGTTCAGTAGACGGGTGCGCTGCGAAGGATTCGCGTGTCGCAGGCCGCTCGCTCTCGCAATTCGCGTACGCGTCGCGAAAATGTTTCTTATTTATTATGTTTACTTGTGCGTGCATTCATCGCCAAACGGAATTGACGGCCACGTTTCAGCCAGTGTGCAGCACAGCCGTTTGTTGCAATTAGCGAAGTTCTTTTGTTCGGCATTCGTTTTAAGCGTTGTTTATGAACGTTAATTTCCTCCGTTGCAGGCGCGCGCGACGAAGGCGAATGGATAAAAGTGCTAATTACGAGGGGAGGCAGATGATCTCCTTCGCCGGCTAATCTTTGCATAATTGCCACACGCCGCTGTTAATTATCCGAAATCGGGAAGATTAAGCCGCAATAAAGTTGCGGCGCGCCGCCCTGCACCTGCGTCGTCTCTCTTCCGTTGCGCCAAACCACGTGCGAATCGTGCATGCGTGTGTGTGCTGCCGCTCGTGGGGGGCAGCGCGCTCAAAAAGGAAGGTAAATACACGACGGGATTACATCCTCATTTCTTTCAGTCCTTCTTTCACTCACTTTGCGGGCGTGCTTTGTTTATTTTATATGCTTTTCATTTAATCACTAGCAAAAGGAAAGCGCTGACAGACAAACCCTACTCTTGTGCGCGACGTGCGCTAAGGAATTAAGTTATATCGCTTATTTCTATAACGGTCGTTGGTGATATTAATCGCTCATTATGCGTAGTGCCAATTGCGCGTGAAATATGTAATGATGCATGCTGTGTGTATATGAACGTAGAGCAACCGCAAACGGCGGCGGCAAACCCCGTGGATCTTCCGAGAGAGACGCGATGGCTTCCGTTCGTTGCACGCCGCCTCAATGCTGCTTGCCTCTCTGAGGCATTCAAGCACACGACGCCGACGCCGACGCCGACGCCGCCGACAATCGGCGATACGGTTCATACATCACGCGCATTGTTGTCTCCCCGATGTCTTTATGTGTCGTCAAAACACTTGCTTGCTTGCAGCATTTCAGTATTCCGCATTTGCTTATTTGAATTTTAAAGAGTTTGCTATTCTCGTTATTGAATTGACATCATGGCTGCATATAGTATAGTCCTTGCTGCACAATAACGTAAAAAGAGCAAATGTCACCTGCGTGTGCACTGTGTGCAATCAGAATGTGCTAATTAATTTGTTAATGGAATGCTGGAACAGTACGAATATGGTATGGAATCCGCACGCAATTATTTTATTCATCGAGCCCGCACAAAGGAAAGTTTAATTAGTTAATCATAACGAGTATGTCCGAATGCTGTATTTCAGTATAAATATGTCCCAGAGTAGACATTTGTGCGGCGGCGGCGGCGACGTCGGTGGGAAAACTCCTGAAACATGCTCGGTGTGCTCCTAAGTGTCCTAATTAAGGCCCGCAAAGTGCATTGTTGGCATTGCGGTGTCAGCTATCGTTCCGTGGCGCTCACCTCGGCTCGTTATCCTGGCATCGCTGCAGCGCGCGCGGTAAGGCAAGGTTGTCGAGGTCCCGCAACCCCTAAGGTCAATCTCTATGGGGGCTATATATTACGAGCAGCGCGCACTTAGCGTGCTAGCGTGCTGGCTGTTACGCGTAGCGCCATTATTTATTAATTTCGAACCGCAGTTCGCCTTGTTTATCGCCTTTTTGGCGCACCTGGCGTGGCTACGAAAAATCTAGCGTCCTGGGACAATGCCGCCAAAGAATGAGCTTCTCATTTGCATACACACGAAAGATGTTCTACATTAATGTTACTTATTTGAAAATATTTCATTTCGAAAATGTGTACTTGTATAGCTAGCTAACTGGCTAGTTCGATATTCAATCTTTTATTAGGGCACTCAATTTAAACGCTATTACGAGAACGACTAATTTTTATTCTAGACTCGTCGCATTCAACCGAAATTGCGCATGGAAAACTCGCAACTGTGTTTTTGAAGCGTGCATGAACCGATTATGATGCGATTTGCATGCGCCGCTCTTTGACGTACGCTCGTCGCTCCGAGCAACGATTACGCCGCCGACGAGCGCGTCGCGACGACAACTCGCAATGCATGATAAATGCAGTGGCCAATGGACGGTGTTGTCCGCCACGCAGGTGCGCCTCACGCTTCAGAGCGGAAAATCAAAAACACGTTCCATCAGGCTGTGAAACGTCATGACCATAAACGCCGCCGCCGACTCACCGACTCAAGTCATAAACACGCCGATCGATTCCACATTTCTGCTTTTTACGTTCAATTTGGATCACATTGTTTTGAACATTGTGACGCAACCCCTCAATGTATTGGATGCTTTTGCACCTAAAGCTGCTCGTGACAGAACGAGACGCAGTAGCGCACCAAAACGCATTGCAATTAAGCAGTTCATGCACCCGAAGAAGCGCCTAGGGGTGCATATGCGGGGGTGGATCTAGAATTGCATTATGCCCGCAAACGTGGAGAATTATTTCTGTACGAACGAAGAGTGTTGGTTGGCGTGAAGAGCGTTCTTCTGACCCAATCTTCTTCCTATTCTTTTACTGTTGCCGTTCCGTTTATTTACGCTGCACAGTTAGATCGTATTGTTTGCAAATATCCTGCGTGATATTTGAGATATATTCACGCTTGTTTCTGTGCGTTTCAGTCAGCACGTGCGGCGCGCGCGAAGGACGGCGATGATGTGGGTCGTGAACGACATAATATCGCCGATATTGAGGTAATAAAGCGTAAGAATGGCAGCATGTGGCTCGATTCCGGAACCAGGTAGGCCGCCGGAAGCCCACCGCCGGAAGTACGAGGCCGGTCGTAGCATGCGGAATGACAATGCGGCGAGATACGATGCGAATTTCAACGTCGACGCCAAATCCCTGCTGCATTTCCCCACAGACACGCTGCGAAAAGTGTTCTTCAACCGGCAGGCTACGCCAACGAACAACAATCGCCAACACCACCACCATCAGCAGCATCAACATCAACATCGTATTCGACGTGATAGCACACTCGACGGCATTGCCACCGTCAGCGAGAGCATTGAGCGGCCACGCAAACGACACTCGTTCCACCAAGACGTGGAGGAGGCGTTAAATTCGCTGCTGTGGCAGCCGTACGAATATCAGCAAGCGAGCCGCACTAAGAGTGCCGCCTCGATGTGCAGCTACACCAGCTCGGCGGCGGCGTCCGCCAGCAGCAACAGCGATTATTGGTGTCGCAGCTACGAGCGCATGTATCATCGCCCGTCAACCTGCAGCAGCAGCGGCGGCACGCTGTCCTCATCCTCAGCGTCGTCCGTGTCTTCGTCCTCTTCGTGCAGCGGCCTTGAACCGCCGTCGAACAATGGCATGCATCGTTCCGGCAACACCGCAGACCTAGATTTCTTGGTGAATAACCTGCGGCCGGCGCACCGACTCAGCCAATCGCGTTCCCCATCGCCGTCACGTGGCTATAGCGCACTCGCACCGTGCTCAGCGCGTTTTCCACCGCACGCCATCAGTACTCAGCGAAACATCGTTGTTCGTGCGTTGTTTGCCACCGGCGAGCTGCTGAATCGCTGCGCTTCGCCCGACGCGCACCCCGCGCTTAACTGCAGCGACGCCAACTGCATCGGCCAATCCACGACCACGACGACGACGACGACGACCTGTGATGTGCCGCGAGAGTGCGCGACGATGCGCGTCGAAATCCAGCCGCCGCCACCGGTGTCGTCCGCTGTGAAGAGCATCGTCGTAACGGGAACGACGACGGCGAGCAGTGCGGGCGATGTGCCATCCAGCCACGGCATTCCGCCGCCGCCGCGCAGTACCCGGCCGACCGTGCGCAATTTAAGCTCAGTAAATGTGGTCGGACTGCCGCAAAATCATCCCAGGCAGGGATCGGTGCCCGTGACTCTCACCATCACGCCCTCAACGCGTGCCACCTTAGTACCCCAGCATGCACGCAACATTTCGGAACCGTATCGTGGCGCAAACACAGCCTTCGCGGCTCGTACCACAACCGGCCCTAGCATAGTTGCGCTCGCCGGGTTGCCGCGCACTCCCGCCAATGTTGCAACCGCCGCCAATGCGAACAATGGCGTTCGTGCCGCAAACACAAACTGCAGTGAGGGCCGTGTCCCGATCAACGTGAGCAATGTGAATGTGAATTATTATCGTGCCGTGCCGGTGAATGTTGTGTCCGCAGTGCCTACCATCCAGTGCATGAACTCAGGCGGCGGCAGCAGCAGCGGCACGGCTGCAACAAGTTGCACAATCGTTGATTCGAGCCACGTTTCCAATGTGAATATCGTGCAAGCGATGCCACTCGCCGTGCTGGGCGGCGGACCTACCGCAACCACCACCTGCACCGAGGTCATCGTGCACAGCACACCCAGCGTACTGGTCGCGCCATCAAAACTGACCGAGGTGCGGACTTTCGCCTCCACCGAGGCGCAAACGGACGAGACCAGTACACCGGAGTGCGCATCGGTTGCGGTGCGGGAACAGCGGCGGCGCGAGAGACGAGAACGCCGCCACCAGCGTCGCCTGAATGTCGCTAACCATCGGCATGTCGGAGGAGTCGTCCCTACGCAAACGTCCACCGTTGGCGAGCAGCAGGCGCACGGGATATCCTTTGCGAGCAGCAGCAGTCAAATGCCCGACCTGCTCAACAATACCCTGCCGCCACCGTACAACAATGCTGCGCTCCTGCAAAGTATGACAGCGGGCAGCCAGCCGCCTACGCAGCCTGTCTTACAAACGGGAAATATCATTGTGCCGCCGGGAACAATCGTGCAAAGCTTAGTGCCAAACAGTTTACTGCCGAATGGATTAGTACCCAGCTCGATGGTTCCTTTCCATCCGCAAGTCGTTGCCGCCGGGCAGGTGCCCCTCGTGCAGGCGGCCGGAGCTATACCCGTGCCCGTACCAGCAACGAACGGATTTCGTTTCTCCCTGCCCGCGAACGGATTCCGAAGGTGAGTGATGATGTAATTGTTACGATTACTGATAGTACAATATTCGGGTATTACCAAACTGCTCACAAAACACATGTGCGTTAACAATGTGCAGTGTTTGTGGCAACAAGAACGACAAGCAACAAATTTCAATTAGTTACATGCATAAAGGCGAAACATGTGTTGCGCACATAAAGCGACGCAATGCACAAAAAACGAATATTTCGTATGAAAAACACGTACCATACCGTACCTATCGGCGTGCTCGCGGTTTACAACAGCTTGCGGGTACGCGTGTGGCTTGTCTTGTTGTGATTATTATTCCAACTTTTTTATTGTGCCGCGCATAAGACTGCTAACTTACTGCTATTTCTTTCCTTCCACATCTTCAAGCGCTCCGTTTTCTTATTTCGTGCGCCGTTTCACGTTCGCTCATACTTCGCGTGCATAATTCGCGCAGCACACGCAACATTTTGTCGCTCTCGCCGCGATTTCACGAATTTTACTGGCGTTGCATATCACGAGAGACTCCATGCAACATGCCCTTTGCTTCACGTTTCATCCGTTTCAAATATCTATCTTGACGATTGCGCAAGAATGCGCGATATGCCAACTAATGACTTTCCATCAAATTTTGAACATTATTGGGATGCTATTTAATGATTCACTTTATACCTGATTAGCTACGAAGTTCTCTCGCTCTGAGGTATCAACCCTGCACGCGCCCCGCAAGACTGTCGTTTAACGGTTCAATCGTCATGATGTGCCTTGCAAAAACTGCTTTTAGCTGAATAATCAACATCATGCATGCATGTAAATAGTCAGTTCATTGATGAGTCAATATTGTTGAGCGACGAGCGCAGCACTTCAATAATGTTCAAAACGGCCCATTGCATCCTCGCTTCTTTTTTGCAGTTGTTGAGTGGTGAGTTATTGCTGCAATTCCTTCCGCGCGCTGATCGCGGAAGGTCGAATGGCGAACAGACGAATGTTTGAGCGATGAAATGCATACATATTTGGCGCGTTCGCACGCTTGTCGGCCGAGCATTATGCAAATTCGCGTCGGAGTGATTGAAACGACACGGAGGAAGCGCACCACTGAATACGAAATCGAGTCGCGTTCTTCCTCTTCATTTGCATATGTTTTGCCAGATGTTTGCCGCCGATCACCAACTCCGTTGTTTTTCGGCACACCCGCGCACCCGTCCTCACTGACATCTTAGCGGCCTTGCCACTCTTCGCAGATTCCCGGACAGATGTTATATGCATGTTGTGCTAGCTCATTCTTTGTGTGATTTTCGGATGAAGCTCTCGAGAGCCAAAATGCGCGTTTGTACATTTATACGGGTTGTCTTGTACAGCCATTTGCCGCGAAAAGTAAGAGATAACTTTTATTCGTCGTTTTTCCTTGGCGAGCGGCTAGAAGATATTCTACTTTTGATGATAAGTATACTGCTTAACAACAATAATGAAGAATTCTTTCATTCATTGATTATGAAAGTAGACAAGGCTGATGTTAACGTTTTGCTATATTCACTATGTAGTGGGTTGGTGGTAGAAAAAATCCTCCTATCGCAAATCGAAATTTACACTACATTTGCACCATTTAGATTGTCTGCGCATTCGTCATTGTTAGCGCGCGTTTTTTGTTACGAATACGAGTATTTGGTATTTGGCCGTTACATGATGAGCTCTCTCAAGCACAGCGCTTGCCAACAGCGATTAGAAAGCTGTTTTTTTTTTCATAACAGCTAACACACCAATTGTGTACTCAGACGCCGCATTTCTCCTGGCTGCGGATGATTGCGTGGGATATATTTGCCACAGTGATTTTTCGGCGAACACGCGCGCGCGCGCAAGTGATGATACCAGCGGGTAATTCGTTCGCGCGTGTGTGCCATGTCAATATTAAAGTTGCCGACAATTGTCTCACATGGAGCGCGAGCACGCAATTCAAATCGCATTTAGTTGGATGGTTTTGATAATAACGCGCTAAACGTCAGAGGTATAATGATTATGCAGGAGGAAACTCGCAAGTGTTGCACAAATATTCGGAATACCAAGTGACCCGCGGGCGAACGCAGTCGAGTGTCTGGGATTGATAAGTGTTTGCGCCCCGAGTGCATCTAGCCACCCCCGCTGCAGCCTGCCTGCCATGCAGCCATAGCGACTGTTATGTTTGGACGCCGCCGCCGCAGGCGCGAGCAAAAAGCAATAACTTGCGACGACGATTCAATAACGTGGTGGAGCAGCGCGCATACACCAGGAAGCTCGCGCGCCCGAATCCGCACTGTGTTTCAATTCATAATGAGCGAGAGCTGTTCGCTACTCGTTGCTCTCGATTGCAAGACATTGAATTCTGTCTATCATCGGAACCAAGCGAATGAATTATGTAGCCGCGTTCAGAGCGCTGCCGCTTTTTTGCTCCTTTTACCCTCTCAAAATGAAAAAGTATTCTGTGCATCGCGCACCTTTTCGGGCTTGATGCGGGGGTGCGATTAATTTTCGTATGAAATGTGCGACAATTACGACGGGACAGCTATGGCATGCGATGCTTTGCTTGCTTATTTGCGCACCACACTCTTTCCGTCCCTGCTCCCTCCGGGCGTGTTTTGTGCGTTTGGCGCAAAACCCAACCCTGGCCGAGTTTGATTTTGTGGCATATGTACAGCCGGCAATGCGAGGGACTGTGATTTATGACGTTCATGTTGCACTGAAAAGCATCCAGCATACAGGCAATGAATACAACTTCGTCTTTTCAGTTTCAATAAACACTTTTCACTCTTGCACCTTCGAAGCGTGTTTGTTCCATTCGCCAGCGCGCTGCAGCGTTTCAGAGGGCTCGAATGAACCGACTCACTTGCCGAGAATGAAATTTTAAAGTTATCAATTTGCACTCGCAAACAACGCGAAGCTGAATGGAGTGAGCGGGAAGTCCTGCGCATAAAATCCTGCCAGCAAAAGAACATTGCAAATAAAAATTGCTTTATTATGTTTTATGATGTTTTATATTATATTTTGTAGTGGGTCGCAGTTTTGCGTTTGCTGGCAAGAGCTGCAGCTGGCTTTCATTTCTATACCACCCTCGTCTTTCAGACTCGTCACTTTAATTCGTGAATTTATTTCATTTTTCTCACGTGCAGCATAAGAGTAGTATGTGTGCAGTGGTTGTGTACATGCCAGCGGAACGCGCATGATATATGGCATGTGTAGCTGCTTTTAATGCAGTTAGTCCAGAAACGGGGATGGTGCTGGTGCTGGTATTTGGCGTAATTAAATTTCAGCGCAATTTGCGGCCAGACGCCGAATATAAAATTGCTGTAGCCTGCGCGGACGCGAAAAGGCTGTAATTTGATAATGCGCGCGCTACACACGCGCACTGATAAATAATTTCGAAGAAGTAATATGATTACATTTGGAATAATTTTAATTGCGCATATCGCGGATACTCCCTGAGCGTCCTGCAGTAGCAAGAGTAGCAGAAGTTACTGCCGCCTCTTTTTCCAAGGCAAAGAAGACCACGCGTCACAATCATTGCGTATGCACAAGCCGGCAATGCGTGTGGCGCATTGCTTCTGCACGCCGCTCACGTTATTCCATTAAATGCTTGGCGGTCTCTGCGGCGCAGCCTACCGCCGCCAGTAAACTGCCGCAACTTTTTAATAACTCCGCGCGGAATTGCATAAACTAACGAAATGTTTATCTAATCCAAAGTAGGAACGACCACGACACTCTCGTAATTTTGATGAGGAAGCTACAATCATATTCCAAATAGAAGAAGTAGTACACTGTTCGAATTATTTGCTCGCCGGCATGGAAAAACATTTGAATAATTCATGCGCAGAAAAAAATGAAAGTCAGCTGGCACTTTGCGCGAAGACTCCTTGTCCGCACACTGTTTGTATTTGTTTCATGTACGTACGTGCAAACAAAGCATATTTCGCAGTTTTTTGCAATCGCTATTTGGAGTGTCGTGTGCGTGCCAAGGTAACAACAAACACTTCAATGTCGTCGTACACTTGCGGCTAATTACTAATTAGCACATGTATGCTTCTGCGTATTTGAACGCATCAAGGATATCACCAGGGGCCAAGCAGAATGTTATTGTCGCACAGTTGCCCGTAAACCTCGGATATTATGGGAAAATAATGGGTCTGACTGGGCAGTGCAATGATTTTCCGATTTTGATTCGCTTCAATCATCGCCACCGCAAGTCCTTGATTGATTGCTCGCCTGTCCGAAAGCGTTAATCGTGTCGTAATCGGTTGTTTTAACAAAGAAGAAATCTTCATTTTGTTATTATTGCACCTCAAAAAGTACAACAGCAAAAATTGATTGCTTTTAAGAGTCCAAAGAAACAGCTATTTTCTAAATATTCAAAACACATTGTGTTCTGCTTTATGTTCAAAGGCCGAAATGTCTGAGCCCAATTCAATTATTTCTTTGTTAGACGTCTCAGAAGAACAAGAAGAAGGTGAACGAATATGCAGCGGTCGTCGTGATCGGTGATCGGCGCGCCGATTATAAGTAGGCAGAGCATTCATAAGGTCCGTATTTAGACAATCGCCATTAATTGCCGTTTATCATCGACGATTCAATAGCACTCATAATCGTCCGAGTTCGTACCTGTACTACGTATGGTGCTTTGAGCTTCGACATATTGAAGAGATGCAGAAGTTGCAGCCACGGACGCAAAACCGGAGAACGCACGTGAACGGATCGCACAGCAGAGAAACGTTTGAACATTCGTCGAGGTGCGGCCGGATTTTTTCAACTCAAATGTAAGCCGGATAGACGAACGAACGAATCTAACATACGGATAGGTCGTCTTCAGTGCCTGCATTGGTTGGCGCGCATGCGCTGCACATTTGTTGCAGCTGATTGCGCTAACGCGTTAATTAAGACAAGCGCTTGGCGCGTGTAACGCATTGTTCGATGACTACTCGATTGCAAAATGATGGGAACCGTACGAGAAAAAGCGTTGTTTGGCCTTTTACCAGGAAGTAGTAACTTTCCTTTCGGTCGTCTTCAGCGTGGCGCACAGCCGGATATAAGCGGCGCGCGGCGTGCTTCGCGCGATGCCAGCAAAATTTATTCATTACGGACGGGAGTTTGAACAAAATCACAGTACGTATTTTTTCGGCGACCTCTACACCGTGCGCCGTCTTCACTTCTTCCAATCCATTAATGATAAGTTCGCGCAACGGAAGCAGCTCAGCGCTACTTTTACCCGTTTGAACGAGCACTTCACAAGCGCCAAGCTAATACCGAAGAGATTTACAATTTCTAAATATAAGTTTCCTTTCACTTTGGCTGCAATCCTGCGACTTGTGTCTATTTTTAATTGTGGTGAATGCATGTTCCAAAGCGCGTTCGGCGCGAAGAACACATTACACATAATCAAGTTATTGGTTTAATCAAAAATAATAATTAACTCAGGGCTTTTATCATATTCTTCAGATGAACAGGATTCCGAAGTAGAAAAATGTTATACTTTCCCTCCCCACGTGGTACATACAATAAAGCAAACTTAATCTTCCAATTAAAGTTGGGTGCGTTCGGGTTTTGTGCGTTTTGAAATACGTGTGGAGCGTTTTCTACCTGCGCATCACGAGGTTGCGTAGGACAGCGAGGGAGCCATCAAGGTATACATGCGGGAGATTTCGTTCATTGCCAATACACTTCGCCATCGACGAGCCAGCCCAAGAAAACGAATAATATAATGAGATGAAAAAAATACGAACATTGTTGTAGCTGTTGGTATCTTCACAAATAGCAGACGCGCAGATTGAACCTCAGGTAGTGAGGAAGCAAGCAGCAGCAACTTTCACAACGACCACGTTGAGTTTCGTTTCGAGACTCTTTCTTCTCTAATTCTTCACATGTATTACGCTCGTAAATTCTCTGTAAATTTATCGCGTTAATATACGCCAAGTAATCGCAAATTTTATATTTTTCAATATCACAACTTCAATAACAAAATTCAAAATTAGCTCTCTAAGGTTTATTTTGTAGTAGCCCAAGTTCATCGTGAGCATTTTTAAAAGCTCCTTATGTTATTGGCTTCCTTCAGTTGGAAATACAGCAGGTTTCAGTGCGATGGATGATTAAAGGATCATTTTCATTGCTACCTTTTCGACCAGAGAAGTTATTGATAGAGCCTTCTTTATGTGCACTCTAGATCGATACAGTCGACAGTATGAAATCACTAAAAGTGGGATGCGTTGTCAATTAATAATATGGACTTGCAGTTTTTAAACAGTTTACCCAGAGTGGTTTACTTCAAACAAAATTCATTGTTAAGTAAAAAATTGATGAGTGATGACCTAGAATTAGACGGGAAAGATGCATCAACAGGCGCTTCGACGTTCGGTCGAATGTCACCGACTGCGATACAAAGAGTTTCATAAGTTCGCGCTTATTATGTGACGTCGCATCGTTGTTTTCGATTTTTTTCCGAGCGCACGCTTGTGTTCCATTTGGTATTTAGTTCAGCGCCTCTTTCGTTACGCGCGCACATTCAAACTTTCTATCCGCAACTGTATGTGCTTCCCACTCATGCGCGTCCATTTTATCAACGATTCCGATCAAAATTCGCTTCCCTTTTGCGCGCACGCGTTTCTCCTTTGCGATTCATTTGGCACGCTTGATTTATCTTCCTTCCCGCAATGCATGCTAACAACCTAACATATTTTTACCGCGTGCATTCCGCACAAAATATTCGTAGCATTTTTTAAATTTCCCACGTTCCGTCGCGCCGCCAAAAATGCAATTAAAATGCCCCAAAGCAAGGTGGCAGTTATAATAAGGGCTGCACTCACTAAAATCAGTAGGAATGGAGAATTAATTCCAGCCTCAGGATGGCATCTGTAGTGTTGTTACAATCAAAGCTACTAGAAGCAAATGAATCTCGTATAGGAATATGTTTTAAATTCAAGGAGCATTAGTGTTACATCACTTACGTAGCTTGCAACTATAGTCGAAAAGTCGTTATAGCCTCGCTCATTACGCATGAAGTCCACTGTATTTGATAACAAAATAGGTACATTTTGTGTGCGTCTAGTTGTTAACGAGCAGCGGAGCGGGCTAGCGTGCATGAAGAAGGCAAATGATGAAAAATTGTAATTGCAGTGGTGCGAACGCACGTAAACGGCGTTTGCACGTTGCGCGTGTCGCCGTTGTTTGTAATTGCCGTCAAAACTGTCGGGCGAGCGGGCAGCGGCCGCAGGTTGAACGACCGTCGAACGCCGCTAATAATAATTAATATTGCTTTTTGTTTCGGGCGCAAAATGATGTCAGATTCGCTAATGGTTACGAGGTCGGCGACGCAAAGTGTGAAAAGTGCATTGCACATGCGCTTGCACATGTAATCATTGCTGTTGTTGGACACGTTCGTTTCTTAAAGCACGCGCGCGCTAATTGCGTTTTCGACTCGCCGATGATTGTTTGCCATCATAATTGGCGCGCTGCGTCATAGTACAGCCGACTATTTGTCTAGATAATTTAAGCAAATATTTTGCAACCCTTCGACGTGAAACGCGGACGCGACGGGATGAAATGGAACGGTCGGTTAATGCGGGCTCGATAGCAACGACATTCGCAAATACGTTGCCGTTTAGCTTTTTAAGCGAATTTGATGTGTATGCTGTTTTGTTCGCAATTTCGACGTTTGCTTTCACCAATTCATAGTGGATTAGAGACGTACATCATCGATAAATGTACAATGCAATTTTTTGAAATTGCGATTTTACAGGTAATATATCATTTATTATCATTAGATGATTATAACATTTAATGACTTGAAATCTAGCAAAATTTAAATCTCAAAGTGAAAGAAAGATCTAAAATGAGTGTGTATAAAAATTGGAAATAATGCGGTCAAAATGAGTTTAGTTCTATTGAGCTCAGCTGATCAACGTATTACCTGCACCGATCAGGTACTCGTGTAAAAGTTCACAGGAGAATTATTCAAAAATACTCGATTTTTGATATCAAATTGTAATTACGCTAAGACGCAATATGACTCAATGTGTAATTAATTTATCTTTCGCATGGTCGCACTGGTTCGAGAGGGTAAATTGTCGGCAAATTAAATAATGACAGTTTTGAAAATTGTGTTTGCTGAACTTTATGAATCTGTAAATATGATTCAAATCGGATGAATGGTTTGGCAACAATTTCCGCGGTGCGATTAGCTCGTTCCCTCAAATTCAAAATTCATTTTCCAACCTTTTGCTAAATATGTTTTTTATCATTACGACTGGAAGATAGATAATTTAATGAAAAATTAGAATATTTATTTCAAATTTTTCATTAAATTATCTATCTTCCAGTCGTAATGATAAAAAACATATTTAGCAAAAGGTTGGAAAATGAATTTTGAATTTGAGGGAACGAGCTAATCGCACCGCGGAAATTGTT
>JARJDV010005032.1:0-25723 GCA_030264675.1 Anaulacaspis nigra | reverse complement strand
TAGAAGTAGTAATCGTAGAAGGAGTAATCGTAGAAGGAGTAATCGTTGGTGTCGTCGTTCTTAGGTCGCAGTCAAACGTTTGATTTTCAAATAATTTATCATAGTCACCATCGCAATAAGGAGGAGGTGTCTTCGATATTATTGAATTCGTCTCCAGGTAAAGTTCTTGAAGCCATTTCAAATGACAATCGCATTTCCATCGATTTCCTTGTAAATGAATTTTTGCATATTGTCCAACACTGTGATCTTTAAATGTTCCATCCTGAAGCGTAGTTAATAAATTCCCATCCAAACGAAGTAATTGAATATTGGGACCCCAAAATGCTTTTCTATCAATATATTCTATACCCGTCTTCGATAAATATAAACCGCGTAAATTTTTAGCATTTTGAAATGTAAATTCTGGTAAACGCGTAATCTTGTTATTACTCAAATGAATTGACTGTAATTGATTCGTAACACTTCCATATTTACCTGTGATATTGTTTATCACGTAAGGATCTAATAAACAATTTTCGATTTTTAATATCGCCAATGACAAATTGTCTTCAAAGAGTTTGGCTTCAACATGTAAATTTCTCCCTGCTGCACAATTAAATGTGAAACTTTCTAAACCAGAAGCACTAGTAAAATAATGCTTATACAGATTTGTAATTTCGCAGTCTGTAAATGTTAATTCGTTCAATGTCGATATGCTCAATGCATTCGGTTCTATAACTTCAAAATTGCAGTTTTCAAATAATATTGCTTCAATTCGCGCTTTGTCCAACAACCAATTATCTGGAAGAATCTTTGATGGATAAGTTCCTCTTTGTATTTGAAGTGTTCTTTTATTCGTGCAGTTAATCTAAAATTGTTTAAACAACATAAAATAAATATGCCTTTATATGGATAACAAGTACTCACTGTTTGAAGTAGCTCATGAAGTTTACTTTTCCAATCGTCATAATTACCTTCACAAACTATTAAACATTGATTTATTTTTTTCTCGCAAGAATCACTGTAAACTATGTTTAAAATAAATAGCAACTTGATAATGCAAAATACAAAAATCATCAAGTTTCTACATTTACACATAATCATTACGTATTCTATCTAGTATTTTGCTAGTTAGTGACTCAGTTAATAAAGCATTTTCATCAGAACATACAAATATATTGATGGAAACTCGATGAGGATTATTTTGGAAGTAGAACCATATGGCGTTCTCACGTATCTATGCGTTTGTCTTCATGATTACCTATCAATTCGTTCTAATTAATGCAGATTGCAATTATTTTCGTTATCAATTATTGGAATTCATTTTTGAGTCTATTATGACCAAATGTTGCGTAATAAACTCTTTCCAAATTTGGATGAAAACAAAGGAAAGAATTTGTTTGAAAATTAAACAAGGATGAGTGACTGATTAGTAACTACTCAATGGGTGATTAGCAACACACAAATTGCATGCGCCACGTGCCAAGGGCCATTTGTATATTTTGGCACGTGTGGAATTGTTACGCATTCCGAATGTGTTTTTCAGCTTATTAAATTACTTTATTATGTTATCAGTAAACGCGAATGTTTCGTCTTTCAGAACACATACGCAATATCGTTGTAGCATTGATCGCGGCTGCCAAGATGAAGGCATGCTCAGCTCATTAAAATTTTATTTTCATGTACGACGTACAACATATTGTGTTTAGCATGTGTTTGGGAGGCGTTTAGACTTTACAGTCGTTTAATAGTTTTCGAAACGAACTACATAGCACTCGTATTGTTGGCGGACGCCCAGCACGCAGTGTTTAGATCGGCAACGGATGAACGCCAAACCACCGAAAGCGGTTACAATTGTATTTATAAATGCACCTTACATGCAATGCACGTGCGTTGTGTGCAGGTACATTTTTTCTTGGCGATTTGTAGAAAGTTCAGCAAACGGATGCTGACGCTACCCACGTTGAAAATATGCACTTTGCTCATGCTGGTTCGAGTTAGACTTTTAGATTTTGTGATATATTAGTTTAGAAATCGGTTGTAAATGAAAATATATCGCTTTATATAATTGCATTAAGACTCGTGGAAATTTTTGGGTTTCCACGTTTTGAATTTTCCGTTAGACGTTCGTCAAACGACAGTAATGTTTATCTTGTTAATGGTTCAAGTGATTACACGTTTTGCGTGCGTCTTTTCATTGGGTTATTTTTATGCGTTTTCTGAAATGTAATAATCTTTCAAATGAGTTGCTTTCGTTTGAGAGATGCGGCTGTTCATGATGATAAATAATGTCAGCTTGATGTTGCTCTAATGAGTGTTTCAAAATAAAACTCGCATTGATGCTACGTATGGCGCAAGATTTTTAAAATCATGTTATAAAGCGTCCAGATTTTGAATACAAGAAATAAATAATTATTTTGCAATTTACTAGAACCACTGGAACCACTGTTGAACATTTTGACGTTTTCTGGCAACTCCAAATAGAATTTTAGTACAATACTAGAATTAGTTTCATATACAGATGTAATGTGCACGAGCACAATGCGTTATTTTATTTTTACGTATGCCTTATAGTGTTTACTAAGGAATTTGGTTTATAAATAAAAAAGCTGAAATCATTGAGATGTGCCAGCAAGCAGCGTTTATGCACCAATGACGAAAACTGAAAAGAACTATAATCTAGGAAAAACCGAAAACGGGAAATGCCCCACCATTTTTCCGCAGGCACCTGCATATTTTAAAAGTTTCCAACTTCACGCATTCAGCAGCTTTACAGTTCAAGACTTTGAATAGCTTACATTAGTAAGTGCTTTCTGTGATTGTTGGATTAACTCCGAACAACATACTCCACAATGTCTTCTGACGATCTTAACAAGGAGCAAATTGCATGTAAGTGCGCATTTGTCGATAGTGATCATTTAAGTAAACTTCCTTATTTTGTGTTATGTGTTCAGTGCTCAAGAATGCTTTCGATACCTTTGACGTTGAGAAGAAGGGCTCCATTGGCACCGTCATGATTGGTACCATTTTGGGCATGTTGGGTATTAACCTGACTGAGAAAATGTTAGCTGATATTATCTCTGAAGTCGATGAGGACGGTTCAGGAGAATTGGAATTTGAAGAATTCATTACATTGGCATCCAGATTCTTGGTTGAAGAGGATGCCGCTGCAATGCAACAGGAGCTTAAGGAAGCTTTCCGTCTCTATGACAAAGAAGGCAATGGTTACATCTCCACTAGCGTCCTTAAGGAAATCTTGAAGGAATTGGATGACAAAATTACCAACGAAGAATTGGACATGATGATTGCAGAAATTGATTCTGATGGTTCCGGTACCGTTGACTTTGATGGTAAATTAAACTTATTATTACAATGCGATGAATTTGTTATAATCATATTCTTTGCAGAATTCATGGAAGTCATGACTGGAGGTGATGATTAAAGTGATTAGGTAATCCAGTGATTAAGTTATCAAATCATATCAAATTCCATTCATAAATGTTTAAGTTATTAATGACTTAATTTAATTTCCGTTCAATAATAACGCAATTACTCTTAACTCTTGGTATTCAATAACTTATCTGTCTCTTTGCTTTCTTTGGCCTACAATTATTCTTAATGTCAATTGTTGGCCTCTTCTGCCTTCTCTGCATCTGAAATTTCTATCCCCTCTTTAAATTCTGCATATCGCGCACTATTATTAAAAGACTTCCTCATTGATCGCAAGACATTTGGTGACTAGTTCGTGAAGATACCTATTGCCTCATTGAATATGGGAACAATATAGATTTAAATGCGCCTAAATAAATCATGAGCAAAATGGTAAATTGTAAATTATACTAAAATGTAAACTTGTACATATTGAATGTATATATTATTGTGAATGTTAAATAATATAATTAAATAAAATTATATTTTCCGTTTGTCCTGTCTTGTGTTTTACCTCATTGTTACATAGATTATAATGATATTTTAATTTTTAGAATGTTCTTGATAAGGAGCAACTCTCCAGTAAGTTTCGAATATTGAATATAATCTACTCAAACATTTATTTAATATTTTTAAGTGTTAAAGTCGACTTTCGATGCATTTGATATTGAGCGAAAGGGCTATATTGGAACCGAAATGATTGGTACGATTTTGGACATGTTGGGAACAAGACTTGTAGGAAAAGAACTTGATGTAATAAACTACTCAATCAATCTAACTTCTTATTACATTGCTGTATACTATAGGCGGTAATATCCGAAATCGATGAAGATGGAAATGGCGAAGTAAATTTCTTTGAATTTGCTAATATGGCTGCGCGATTTCTTATTGAGGAAGATGAAGACACGGAGGAAATTCAGATGGAACTCAAGGGTGCATTTCGACTCTATGATAGAGAAGGAAATGGATTTATAACTACAGATGTACTGAGGGAAATTTTACGAGAACTTGACGAAAAGCTAAGTGAAGATGACTTGGATAACATGATTGACGAAATTGATGCGGATGGTTCCGGCACTGTTGATTGGGAAGGTAATTTCATATCGAGTTTTCGCATCATTTACTTATTTAATTTGGTTCCAGAATTTAAATCAGTAATGATTGGGTAATGTTATTGTCATTTCATTCTATATTGTTATGAAATTTAAAATAAACTTGAATATTATAGTTGCTTTTCCATTTAATTATTATGTGTTACCAATTTGGCGAACGCTTAATGTGCGCAGCGCTAATGAGATCGAAAACTAGTAAAGGTGAAGGTGTAAATCAATCTATAAATACGTTGCATCAGAAATAAATCGACATCGAACTGCGTCTGGTTGTCGTGTTGTCACATCTAATTAGTCTGCAAGCTTGCACGATTAACCCATTTTCTTGCTCTAAGCACACAAGCACCACTCAGAATGGTAAGATTAGTTTTTATTCAAATGACAAACAGATAATTTGTTTCTTTGTGTTAAGGATGAATTATCGAAGGATCAACTCACTCGTAAATATTTATTCTTATATTATCTTAATCAACTTTGTTAAAGTCTTAAATTATTTCAGTACTCAAATCAACTTTTGAAGCATTTGATTTGGATAAGAAGGGAGCCATTGGTATTGATATGATTGGGCAAATTTTGGATATGTTGGGACATCAAGTGAAGGCTGATGAATTACAAGTAAGTGAGAATATTTATTCTATGGGAATACTGTAAAAGTTAATTATGTCGTTAGAAAATCGTTAGTGAAATCGACTCCGACGGAAACGGTGAGATGTCATTTGAAGAATTCGCGTGTTTAGCATCAAGATTTCTTGGTGAAGAGGAGGAAGATACAGAAGCTATCCTTAGGGAATTAAAAGATGCGTTCCGTTTGTATGACAAGGAAGGTTTGGGATATATCTCCACAGACTTGTTGCGTGAAATTCTCAAAGAACTAGATGAAAAAATGACACCAGAGGACTTAGAACAAATGATAGAAGAAATTGATGCTGACGGTTCTGGTACTGTAGACTGGGAAGAATTTAAAGCTATGATGGTTGGATAAAGTATTCATTTGTACCAGTTGATTTAAAACTTACCTATTTATAACTGTCTGTTGTTTAAATGCTTGTTTAATACTATGTAAGTATAGGAAGTCATTTATTTAGGAAGATAAATATATAAATTAACTATTTGGCTCTGATTCATATGTTTTTGCAATGCCCTTACGACCTTCAACTGCAAGTTCAACCTTTGTCTCACCCAAATTTTGTTCCAATCCTGACCATGTTCGATTATTTAAATACGCAGCACCATGGTTAGTATGTACCATTAGACGATTATCTCCTTTTAATATTATCGATTTATCATTATTATCAATACAACTTTGTTCTTCGTCAGTTGTGCGTAATTTACCACTTATTAAACTAACATCACAACTATCAATTTTGATATTATCTAAATCTTCATTATTATCAGCTAACTTCGTCAAATTGTGATACTGTACGTTATTGGCATTAGGATTTAATGCATTTTCTACATCATATGGTGTAGCAATTGGTTTATAAAACTCTCTGCTTTCAAAAATATCATTCATTGCGCAACCAATAAGTACATAAACGTCAAGTTCAGGATAATTTGCTAGTTTTGCTACTGTTGGTTTACCTACACTTATTAAATAGTATTTCTTCTTATACATTTTACAAAGTTTCATGACTCTATGCATTATAACTTTATAATTTTGTACAGCAACTGTACCAATTATGATACCAACAGTTTTACTATCTTTAATCAATTCAGTAAGATATGTTCGCCTCTTAATAGATTTCAAATCCATGACATACAACTGAACATATTCAGGATTTAAATTATTGTAATAATACAATTCCTTAGGAATGTACAGCATGTTAAACAGCATTAGCTTCCTATTATTGTCACCTATATATAAGACACATTTATCTGCAACATCAATGTGTGCATCATTGATACCAAACACTGTAATATTTGGATTGATATCCTGAATTATCATCATATGATGCTTCTTGTATATGAATGGAGTATCCAAAACTATAGAAATATCACCTCTCTTTTGGAATTGATAGACAAATGCATTAAATAATTTATCTAAATCAAGCATAGCTTTTTCGTGAATAATTAAAGTGGGTATTACTTCAGCTTGTTTAGAGAAACATGTATAACCTAAATGTATGATACCATCAGCTTCAACATGGGCAGCAGCAACATAGTCAACACAACAGCTGAAAATATAAGTATATACTATTGAGGCATTCTGAAGTGTAATAATACCTTTCATAAGATGTATCACCCATCACATAAACATGTTGACCTGTTAATGACTTAAATCTCTTCACAACTGCAGCTGCATCATGGAGGAGGTAATCAGGAAATTGTAGACAAATCTGATAATAAAGGAACGACGACTGATAGCATTAGTAACAATTAATAATTATATATACAATACCTTTTTCAGACCATGTTCCTCTATCCACCTTTTACATTTATCAAAATCATAACGAAACTCCAAATCAAATTCCTCACAGTTCTTACAGCTAATATGCAGGACTTCAACTTGTTTCTCTAAACTTACTAGCTCATTTGTATATAATTGAGTCATGTTCCCATTAATTATTGTTAAACTACACGCATTTAATTAAATAAAATCGAAATAAACACTAGCGCACACCACTCACTGTTGGTCACTAAATCCAGGTTATGTTTATTTTAGTTACAGTTGTGAAGACAGATGACGCTAAAAGTATGGATACTGATACTAAAAATCCTTTATCAACACTATTTGATAAATTCTTTTATAAACTGATTTTACTCTGATTTTAACAAGGAACGTGTTTACTGATTTTTATATTTTAATAGAAATAACATGAGTGCGTGTGGCCAATTAAATGTTGATAAAATGGTGGATTGGCTTTTTAACTGCTCAGATAAGGTAACTCAGACATGATATAACTAATAAGTTTAATTTAATATAAAATATTAGGGCGGCAAAGTTGACTTCACAGATCTTAAGAATCTGGTCGAAATCTTTGGATTTTCAGCATCACTTGACAGTAAATCATTAGATCCATTATTTCCGCAGCAAGCAAATCAAGTAGATGTTACTAATGATAAACCTCAATTCTTAACGGTTTTCAAAGTTAAAAAGGATGAAGAAGATATCGTTGCAACTGATAAAACGTCAAATATTATGGTAATTTAATTTATGGTAAATAATATTTAATCTATTTTCATATAGTTGCAGGAAATTATTAAAGTTATTTTACGTTCATCAAGTGATGTGCGCAAAATACTTTCAAACTATAAAAATGAGGCGACATCACCATGTAAATTGTTTAGTCCACGTTCTGATAAGGACTTTCACTTTCCTACTGCTAACCTAGTAACTTCAAGTCCTGTAGGACAAAACAAATTGGCTGATAAATTATCCAGAATAATGTTACTAGTAAAAGAAGCACAGGAACTTTCAGCTGCAAATGAGCCACAATTACACAAAATGCAAAGGCGTATGTCAGATATTAAAATTAGTCCGTTGGCCTTTACGGAAATGGAAAATAAATCAAACCACGAACTAAACGTTACTAAAAATTTAGAAGGTCCGAGCATTTTAAGACGTACTCCTACTCGTGTTAAAAAAGAACCCGAAACTTTGGAAAGGATAACTCCTAATCGATTAACACCTAATCAAAAACCAGGCGTGAAAAAATCTTTTTTCCAACCGCTGGTGTCCAGATTGCGCACGGTAAAATAGAATTATTGCGATTTAAAATGTTTACGCTGAATTGTTAATTTACAGCCTACAACTATCAAGAGTCAGTTAAAGCAATCACCATCTATTCCAAAATCATCTAGTAATTCATTAAGAGTTCCTTCAACAAAAACTGACAGGCGCCAATCCATACAAAACACGAGAGAAAATACACCTGCCAGTGCAAATCGAATTCCCAAGTACTCAGCTGTATTAAAGAAGTAAATTTACATATACGTGTCTATAGAATTCTTATTTGTTAGGATATTTTGTTAATTATTATTTTGTAATCATAATACACTGCCACATTTAAATAGCGCCACCTTCTAGCAAAGAGTCCTGTATAAGGAGTGACCCTGATTCCATAAAACCTGTGTGGTTGTCATCGTTTCCTTCTCCACAATATTATTATTCATACTGATTCATACGATGGAAGAAAAACAAATTGTTCACAGCTAAGCTGACCTCAATTCATTTATTGGTTTATCAAGTTAGTGTAATTAGTGGTAGCATAGGAGCAAAGAATCATTTAACTAACTTGAAAACATGAGTGGAAATACATCAGCAGTGTTAGATGTTGTATCTGAAAATACTGATATTAATGCTATTATAAGAGATGGAAAAGATGCCAGTTTATCACAAAATGAGGGCTCTCTGGTAAGAAACACCATTCTTCTTCAATAATAATAACAAATATTCATGTGATGATATTGCAGGTGCAGTCAGCCAGCATTGACAGCTTTTCAACAATTAAAGATATTGAAAATTTATCTGAACTTCATGTAGATGAGAATTCAGATTTATGCATTAAAATTGATAATCCTCAAAAGCATTTGGAAACATTGGAGACATATATTACATTTAGAATAACAACCAAAGTTGCTCGTATTGAGTTTACAGAGAATGAGTATATTGTCAGGAGAAGATATAATGATTTCCTCTGGCTTAGACAGAAATTAATGGATAGTCATCCATTTTGCATCATACCTGTAAGTAGTAACATAATAACTACTATGGATAAAATAAGAATGTCCTAAATTTACAGCCACTTCCTGCCAAGCACAGTTTAATTGGACAATTAGACAGATATTCCAAAGATTTTATCCTAGTCAGAATGAAGGCTTTGAATGTGTTTATCTCCAGAATTGTTCAACATCCAATATTAAGTTGTAATGAATATTTCAAATTATTTATTACAATTAAGCAGCCCGATTTCAACTTATTGAGGAGACAGCGTACTGCATCAGATTTGAGACAGAATGTTACTCCATCCCTAACTTATGCACCATTGAAGAGCAAGCATAATGAATTTGAGAAAATTAAGATATATTTAAACAATTTGGTGGAGAAAATAGTCACATTTGAAAAGATCTCAATAAGGATCCAAAAAGAGCATAGTGATCTTATGGTAGAATTGCAATACTTCTATCCACATCTGCAGTATTGGGCAAATACTGAACCTGAAATGGCAAAATTACTTAATTCAATTGCACATGCAAATGAAAAGAATATAGCAGCTCAAAATGAGCTTATTGGTTGCTATCCCAATTTAATAACTACTCCTATTAAAGACTTTATTACATATGTTGATGTTGTACAAGAAACCCTTCATAAAAGGGAATTACATCAAGTTGTGTATGAAGGTAGCGTTGAGGAATTAAATAAGAAACGAGCGGATAAGGAAAAGGTATTTAATTTTCGTAGAACGAATGTACAAATCAATTTAAATGTTTTCGCATTGTAGATCATAGCTGCTACTAGTCAAAATGTCCAACCACCAGTATCCGGTTTCTCACTCTGGAAACACCAATCAAGTGATGATAAGTTAGAGAAATTAGGTGTTGCTATTCCACAATTAACGAAAAAAGTTGAGACAAATCAAGATAATTTAGAATGCGCAAACGAACAGCTACGAAGCGATGTAGAGCGCTGGCAGTCCGAAAAGCAACATTTAATTAAGAAGGTTTTATTGGACTTTGCCAATAAACAAATCGAATACTATCAGCAAAGTGTTGCTGCTTGGGAAAGTGCAAAGAATCGTTTGTCGCAAAACATTGCCAAATAATTATGTTAATGATGAATTCTTGTAATTGTTGTCGTCCATACGTATTGTTTATATTCTAATGAAATTGTTTATACATGAAATATATTTTGATATTTTGTTATTAATGTATTTAACATTGCAAATTATTGTTCTTACATCGCATAATGTGATGTTTATTTATGGAAGCTACACCAAGATTTTAAAATATAATTGATTGTACTGAATAACAGTTGAGTGTGATTTTATTTGCGAAGAATGCATTATGTCTGGGTGTGGCATGGGTGATTCCATCGATTACTGGTTATTGTTGCAACAATTGGGGAAAAAATTCTTCATTGTGAAATGTGTAGCATAAATTTTGAGTTACTACAGCGCACTTGTATGCGCATCGTCCTTGAATAGATTTTTAGGAATTCTAATTGCGCCGCATGCATTTATCAAGTAAATGTTGAAATGAAAATGCTTCAATAATGCTCACACTAACTATTTCATAAAGGTAGAAGGTACATCGTAGGAGCTGATCCTCATCGTGGGCACGTACGGCTCTTACGAAAATTGGCGCGAAAAGAACATTTTCACGGGTGGTTAATTTTAATTCGCCTCCGGTCACTAAATGAAATCGAATTGTGGCAGATGTAAGAGGCGACGCTTTTCATGGTGAGTATATTACTTCAATCTGTTAATTCATTAAATCTACAAATAAATAAGAAAATGTTTTTATTAAATAAATTAAAATGCATAAGCATAAAATAATGTTTATTTGCATTGAAGTGATATGAGCATAATCTAATTAAAACCTGATTTTAACTCGTAATATAATAGAAATAAAGTTAATTAAACGTGGAATGTAGTAGTAGTGTAGAAGAGTGACATTGAAATGTTTGTACGAAGTCTTGATACTTGAATTAAACTTAAAACAATTTATATTGATAATTGTAATTAAATATACCCTAACGGTAAGTAGTAAGTGGTATGACTTTTAGAAATATGGAGCATATGGAATTACAAATGCCTTCTTGTGGAATTATTTATGCGTAATATAAATGCAAAATAAAAATTAAGAAATTGAAATCTGTATACAGTTGCACTAGACATTACGCAATTATTCGTTTAAAGCAAATCATTTATGGATAGGAAGATTCTATTTCATCCAGTGTAATTTGCATAATATTTCATTGTTATTATATTTTATGTATAATTGCGAAGATAACTGAACTTTAATTTTGTTTCATTGTTGTTTTCTCTTAGCAATATGATTTTACATTACTGACTTTAACCGCAAGCATTTATTGTACAATCTACATAAATGAGAAGCCACAGAATAATACAAATGTATATTTAATATAAACAGAATTACATGATATTTGAATAAATATACATTCGCAAAATTTTGCTATTGTTAATTTAACCGTCAATTAAGTATAATGTAAATGCGATACTTTTAAACTACTACTTAATTAAGTTATGTACATATAAAATTGAATTCGTACGCCGACTAAAGCGTAAGCAAATGATTTAATGGGAGTCGCGACATACGGAACGCGCGCATAAATTTGAAATACAATTTCATTAAATGCATTGCCATTGTAACCTTTAGTTTGAGCTAATAATAATGCATGTGGAGCATTTATTTAAGTTATTTCCAATACCAATATCAATGATTGGTACCATAGTAGAATAGAAATTCATTTAACGACTTAAAAATTGGATTGCAAGAATCAAATTCCAATCCTTCTCATTTCCAAGCCTTCGCAGTCATTCCAAGATAGTACTTGAGCATTTTGTACCTCATTGTTAACACATTCTTTTCTCAATTGGCAAGCGAGCAAAACTTAATTGGCAATAAGTATGTACTTTGGTTGCGAGCTAGACAAAGAATAATTTTCACTTCCCAATTAGTATCTATCAAGAAATAAGTAAATGCGACAATAATACAGTCTAAATATCACTTATTTGCAAAACGGTTTGCAAGTCACGAACTTGCAACCTACTGAGCGCGTTTAGCGAGAGAGTTGAAATTGTTTGTGCACTTGGAACTGACATGGGTGTATCAAACGGAATAATGCATGGATCTTGCTTTAGTATTGAGCGATTATCATTGAAACATTGCCCTATTTGAAGGCACTTTTTTGCTCATATTTCATGTTCGTATGCCAGCTACTTACGTGCACTCAATGCTGCGTGTTGAGTAATGGATTTATGCAAGTACAGAATGCACCTTTCTGCATGAATAATGAAAGCAATAGTTGTTGATTAATTATAGAATTGTGTAAACGAATCAACAAAATGTCTCAGGTTTCTATTTTTCACGAATGGCAAGTTTAATTTCAGCGAAGAGAAAATTTTCAAGCGTTGCATGCAGACACATTTAGATTAGTTAATTAAATGATTCAATGTGTTACAACCGCATGTTGTTCGACATGCATGTTATTCGATTTCTTTCGGCAAAGGAATACAACACCGCGCGTAAAGTGCACCAGCTTTAAATTCACTTTACAATAAATAACACCCACAAATGCAATGCGTTCGCGAAATGCACGCGGAGAACGCCTGTGCGAATCGGCAAAACTCTCCTGCATTTTGATATCGTATATTCTCAGTCGTCGCTTAGCTAAATTACGTGTGTTTGGCGTGTTTGAAAAGCGTCGCATAGCAATCATTACGTAAGAAACGTATTTTTTCGCAATATCGAAATAAAGAGAATAAACTTATAAGTGTGGCGCTGCATTGAGGAAGAATTAATTTAATACGCCTTAACAGCCGCTTACACGGCGCATTATTTTTTCGTGCCAGACGAAATTTATGTATAAATTAAGCATTTCAATAAATTTGATTCTTTTACGTACATTATATGCATCCATATCAATTTCGTTACAGTTGGAAGCCGTTTGACATTTGGGTTTTATCTAATTTTCTCTAATAAATTCAATGCAATCAAACGTTCGGCATAATGCATGTTCATAAAATCGAATGCAACGTAATAATTTCGCAATTCATCTCATAATTTTGTTACATATTCCTCCTTAAATTGTTTCTTAGACAACGAAATTACTTTGCAGTTTTATTTTCTAGAGTACGTAGCAACAATGAATTTGAAAATTTTTCTGGCCGGACAAAGAGCATACGCCTTTCCAGTACTCTCCTTTTATTGGGAAACTTTGCTACATAGTATCATGTTTATTGATTTTGTAACGATTCCATTTTTCACGTGCTGATATGGTTCGCTTGCTACCGAAATGCGCTTATTCATTGAATGCGAATGAATTTTGAAACTTTACACAATTCTTTAGTTGGACGGACGTGCATATATTTAGTTCGCCTACGGACGCATTCAGCATAAAAATAAATTGAACATTTGTTGAAAAAAGTGCAAAAAAATATTGTGCAAAAATTTGTAATCTGAAAATTATGTATCACTATTTCAGTTACTTTGCTATTACAACAATATATTTCAAAAGCGTATTTGTAGTGCGCCCACTAAATTGCGGGGGCGCAAGTTTCAAAATTTTTAATTTCTCATTTAGGGATGTAATATTCTTTGGCCAGGGATTTCACTATTTATGTTTGAATGTTACAAAGTTCTTTTTAATGTACAAATAACTTTCAATTTACTTAAGAGATTTGACAGTGAATTAAACATTGACAAAAAATGCGCCTCAGGAAAAGGCGTATGCTAGCTAATAAATTTTGCATATTTGTTTAAGCCACATGCAGACACATGGTACAAAGTGGAATTTAATAAATGAATCCGAAATGAAGGTCACTTAGCCACCACGTTACGACCTTGCTGCATGCTAGTGTTTAGTCTTTCATCATTTTTATTATACGCGTCTAACTCCTGTAGCTTTTCTGCTAAGTTCTACTATAAACTTATTCTTGATGTGCGCGAGATATGCATAAATAGGTATTTTTATGTGTAATATTAATACATATTTTGTTGCTTACCCGTATTAAATAAATAGTAATTTACTTCACCAATAGATTTATTTATAGCTCTAGCCGCAACTTATCGCCCATTAATACGTTAAACGAATAAAAGCGCAATTTTTATGGCGTGCGAGCTGGTTAAGTAAATTCACTGCTTTGTGCGAAACTAATATCAAACCTAATGTAACATGTTCGCGGCCCTGTCCATTACGTCCGTTTGATTAAACTTTTTACTTGACAACTGCCAACAGTGTACGATAAAATATTGCGCAAGACGGCGACTCGATCATTGCTCATTTCATTCGCCGATATTTTCTTCGACTTCTCTTCGATGCATTGCTGCCACTAATGCTGTACTGCATGTAAATGTCGCTTTGTATTTGTGCAAGTGAGCTACTCATTTGCGTCCAAACCCGGAGTAAATGGATATGAATCTAGAAAAATGAACGAGTAATAAAAATGTGTAGTTCATTAAGTATGCTAATTTCA
Organism: Anaulacaspis nigra; assembly: GCA_030264675.1. NCBI lineage: Eukaryota > Metazoa > Arthropoda > Insecta > Coleoptera > Staphylinidae > Anaulacaspis > Anaulacaspis nigra. Next base: position 11,049 of record JARJDV010005032.1, on the reverse strand, counting down.
ATTTATCTCATTGGGCTACAGAATGTTTTAACTTCATGTGTATTTTCGCATAAAAATACAGATACATTTCACTGATAGGCACTCGTGATAATTTCAATAATTATCTTGGAGGTAATAGGATAAGAAATGTCAATTACGCGCAACATTAAAAATTGTCTGATTATAAATTAATTATCCACATATGAATAATTTAAATGTTGATAAGTACATATTAATGCAAAGAGTCGCAGAAGCGCATAGATTTGATGAGTTTATAAAGTTTCAAATACGATAAAGTACCCAAGGTGTGGGTTGATTCAATCAGCTATTTACATATTTTCGTGTAAACAAATAACGCTAATAGTTTACACTTGAAATTTATGACTTTATTTGTTGCTCATTATACAACACCTACCTTTTTATGCAAAATTAATATCTATTTTTATTCACGAACTTTTATAATCAATGCTTATTTGCTCGCTTAATGTCCCCTGTGGATAATTGCGTGATAAGAAGTTAATTGTGTTATACAATACTTATTTACTTTTTAAATTACACTGCAGAATTAGTTTATAAATCAGCACTACACACTCTAGTTACACGTGTAAACTGCATGTATCTCCACGAGGTACGACAATTTTTGTTACATATCAGACAGGTTCATACGAACCATTAAGGATGTTCTTTAAGGATGTTATATGCTGATATCATGAGGTGTAGTCTTTGTTGCATACACTGTCTCTGCCCAATCCGAAAATTTAAGACTACAAGTGCAAGCATCCAGGATCTTGATTACCATATTTAGATCATTAAAATCATTATAATTAATGTGCGCCGTCTTGACAAATAGAGGCGACGCCTTCTTGGTGTCTTTGCTATTAGCACTCGGCGACCATTAGCCGTGTCGCATTTGCTCTGATTATGTACTGATATTATTAATGTTATACTGAAATCAATTACGCGATGGTCGTTAAGAATTCTTATTGAATCAAAAGCAAGGACTATTGTAAAAATGTGCAGCATACAAAGAAGTCTAACGCCATGTGATTATGCTAAGCGATACGATGATAAATTCCTGCAGATATGCGTTGAAATTCTGATTAAATCTATTTATTACTATCATGTCTAATGTTATTATGTACAATGTAATGATAAAAATCTATTTATAACGCAGTTACAAAATAATAATGCAAAGGTTGTATGAAAGTCTATTAATAATAAATGCAATTGCCAAATATTTCGAATTAAAACAGCGTAAAGTTTGCAAATATCTTCTATACGTAATATACATAATTGCAATTGAATAAACGAAACTTTGCACACTTTTACTAATTACTGTATTTCGATGTAGAGATAATCTAAAAGCTATTGAACACAGTTGCAAATTAGAGAAACTTGGAACACTAATTTGTATATTTTTATTCTGAACTACTTCGTGTAAAATTGGTTCATAGAAAAACACTTGTTAGCGTGATTTGCATCATAGTTAGAAGAAAAACAACAAATCTTGAAATAAACGTAATCAAATTTTGGTCACATTTTTCTATATTGTGCGCAATCACCATAAACACTGGCGATCATTTACAATACAATACAAACGAATAAATTAACATAGAGACGCCACCGCAAAATTGTTTGTCATATTCTTTACGTTCCTTTTTTGGTTGTTTCAAAACACAAACGTCGGTGTATCCTAGCGCAACATCATCACGTAGAAAGTCCTTGCTCATGCTGCGGATTCGAATCCGAACAGTTTTCAACGCACACATGCAAATTGCGTTACAATAGATTGATTAGTTTGGCCATCTGTATAGAAAACCAATTTCGTTACGTAAAAGTGCACCACGATAGCAGGAGTTACATTGCCTAATTCACAAGAATTTAGCACAGACTACGTTAAATTGTAACCACTATTTGGTAATTGATATTAATCCAGTAAAATATGTAATACGATTGAAAAATTTCTACAATTAATTGGTACTAAGGCCCAGTGCGTATTGATTTCTTACAGTTCATATTTATTAGCCAATCAATAGGTTTTGCATTCTTCAATACGCATTGTTATAACACGATTGCGTACTGTTTATGATTAAAGAGCAGCAACGCAAAAAGAAAATTTGTTGGCAAAAGAATTCACGCAGGCGCTGCATGTGCGTTGTTGCAAATATATTCTTATCCCCATGTGATGACAGTGAAAGGAACCTTGCTCTTCGTCTTCAGCTGCTGGGGCAAATCAACAACGGCCGGTCTTAGTAGGGGAATTGTATAAATAAATGCTTGGGTGGTTAACGTCAGATATCGCAGTTCGGTTCTAGTTCTTCTTAGCATTCAACAGTCCTAGTAGCCCTAGGAGGTTTGCTGCCTGCATATATCAACATAAAACAACTATGAAATTCTTGGTGAGTGTATTTTCCATATCTGCATGAACGCGAAATAATTATGAAGTGTGCGCAACGGAGTAACATGTGTACTAAGAACGGATAATTGCTTTAATAGAATAATAATGACTATGACAGCAATGTCATACCATTCTATAACTATGCATTTAAATTACATATCAAGAATGATTAAGAGTTTAATAAGACTTGAAGCATTCTGTAACGCAATATAATTGTTAATTACAAATTACATTCTTATTTATTGTTTTAGGTGTTGTTTTCTTGCGCGTTTGCTGTGGTTGCAGCTCAATGGGCACCAGCTCATCAAGGCGCCTATCATGGTCCTTATCATGTACCAGTTTTGACAGCTCAAGGGGTTCCACAAGAAACTCCTGAAGTACAAGCAGCTCGTGCTTCGCATTTGGCTGCGTTTAGTGGTGGCGCCCCTCATGCCGCATATCAAGGCGCTAATAATGGCCAATATAACGGAGCGTACAATAATGGTCAATACAACGGAAACGATGATGGACAATACAGGGAACATAGATACTACGGACCACCTGCTTATCAAACTACCAACGGTGCCGCTAAAGTAAGCGCTGGTGGCGTCCCACTGGATACACCTGAAGTTGCTGCCGCCAAAGCCAACCATTTCAGTGCCTTCTCCGACGCTCTTTCTCGTGGTGCTCACTTTGCACCTGGACACCATTACCGCAAGCGTCGTAGCTATGCTCCATGGGCTCATCATGGTGCCTATCATGGTCCCTACCATGTCCCAGTTATTGGACCCCATGGCGTACCACTTGACACCCCAGAAGTTCAACATGCTCGTGCTGCACATTTAGCTGCATTGGCTTCGGCTAATCATGGTCCAGCTGGTCACTACGGTGCTGGTCCAATTTATGCTCACGGATATGCTCATGGATTCCAAGGTTTGGATCATGATGGTCGTCCATTGGACACTCCCGAAGTAGCTCATGCTAAAGCTGCCCACTTTGCTGCATTCAACGAGGCCGCACATCGCAATGGCGTCCACGGACATGTGGGATACGGCGGTGGTTATGCCTCTCCGTACGGATATCCTAACGGTGCTCCTCACGACACTCCCGAAGTCGCACATGCCAAGGCTGCTCACTTTGCTGCACATGCTGCCGCACGTGCGGGTCATCACGGTCACTATTAGATTGAACACATCAGCTCCATTCATTAATTAAGTTTTTGTGATTTGAGACTGTTGTGGAATTACACCATACCCAAAAATGCTTCCAATCATTTTACCTTTAACCAATTTTCTCAGAGGGTTATCATAAGTGTTTTTGGATCATTATTAACGAAACAACATTCTAATGTTTATATTATCTTAACCATGTCTATTTTTCTGTATATAAGAAAATATATGTTATTCACTAAATATTTCAAATATTAATTAAATGATTTACTTTATGAGTACGTAATAGTTTGATCAAGCATCCTTTCCATTTACATTATTCAAACGAAAATTAAATAGGTGCGCAGCATTGAGAAAGAAATTGACTGTCAAGGTTGATTAGTTTCGTTAAAGCGTTGACGCGAGTTGTCGCACTTATCGTATTAAATTAAATCATGAATTAATTCCAATAAAAAATGTAAATTCAGTAAAAGTAAAAATTTAAGGTCTAAAATTTGTGTATATTAATATCATTAAAAACATTCATTTCATATCTATCATAAATACAACTCTATAAATAAAGTTACAAGTACTTATTATTATTTTGAAAAATTGATATAATTTTAAATAATGCACGTGTGGGAAGTAATGAATTCTGAGCATAGAGCAAACGTGTATTACATATCGTATCGAATTAAATCTCCAATCATTATTAATGCTGTTTATTCATTGTTAAATAATATTTAGCGGCCATGATATTCTTGTAACTACTCCTTCAAGCAATATGCAATAAAATATTTGGGACAATAACTGATATAATCAATAAATAATTAACAAATTCTTTGATATTTAATGATAAACAATTCTCGCCTATTGGACATGTGAATGTTTATATTTTGGTCTGGATAAATGAACCGGAACGGCGACAAAGTGTTTTCAATGAAATTATAATATTGTGCAATCTGCGATTAGAATAGAATGGCCTAATCAATGATTCTTAAAAATACTGAAATTTTACACAGAGATATGTGTGTCAATATTCAATCTATACGCGTAATCGATCTTCAATTGAATCGGAATGTTGACTGTAGGCTGTAATTAAATAATTTCCATTTCATTGCCTTGATGCAATTACATTTTTAAAGTACCTATATATTATTATTGAACAATGTGCAATTTGAATATATAATTTCAGGCTTGCACTGACCAATAACGAGTTCAAATCGTCTAAACTAAATCATTTCGACCATTTTTTTTCTTCTTTATAAGGAAGAAACGTGATGGTTCGCTTGGCTTGTCAATTATGTAGTAGTAATTTATAATTGTGGTTCCATATCGAACAATGACTCTTATTTCTGGTATTGAACATTGAAATATTTCTGAAGTTTTTTGGTGAAAGGAACCTTGACAAACTTCATATGTGTAGCAAAAATTTCGTACCAAAAATTTTGTATAAAAGCCCGCAGATTGACAGTGGTCAGTACAGTCTTCCAACAGTCCTTACTAAAGGAGGTTTAAAGGAATTAAATATATCAAAATGAAATTTTTCGTAAGTACCAAAACATATATGATTTATAAATTTTTTGTTTAAAATATTATATTAATTATCTAATTTTAATATTTAATTCTTAGATCGTATTTGCCTGCGCTTTGGCGGCAGTCTCAGCTGGATACATTGCTCCAGTAGCATATGGAGTCCATGCTCAACACTTACCCGTAATTGGACCAAATGGCGTCCCAATCGACACCCCTGAAGTCCAACATGCCCGTGCAGCTCACTACGCACACAAAGCCGAAGCTCATGCCCGCAATGGAGATCATGCTGTTGTTGCCCACGTCGCTCCACTTGCTTATGCTCACCATGATCATCATTACGCTGCTCATGCCGTCCCAGTTGTAGCTGCCCATGTTGCTCACGGTGTTGTTGGTCACGTTGGCATCCCTGAAACTCCAGAAGTTGTTGCCGCCAAACACGCTCACTTCGCTGCCCATGCTGAAGCTTTGGCCCGCAACGGTCACGCTCACCATCTCGTCCGTCGTGGTTTGTACGCTGCCCCAGTAGCCGCCTACGTTGCACCAGTTCACTATGCCGCCCAACACTTGCCAGTCATTGGACCCAACGGTGTCCCAGTTGATACCGCTGAAGTACAACATGCTCGTGCTGCTCACTCAGTGCACAAGGCACATGCCATCGCTCGCAACGGAGACTACCATCATGATTACTATCATGCCCATCCCGTTGTATCTGCTGCCTATGGTGCCTACCCTTATTCTTATGGTGCTTACCCATATGCCCATGATGGTCACCACCACGGTTACGGCAAATACTATTATTAAATATTTATTCCCTTGAAGTCTGTCCACATATTCTTGAGTCAATTATGTTGAATATTTGTGTATATTATTTGTACATATAGAGTAAATAATTAATGCAGAAAAGAAAAAAACAATAAAGAATTATTTGATACTAAAATCTTATACGAATTTAATTACTTTGACTATGCCTATAAATAAAATGAAGATATTATTTAGAATATGAGTGATTCAATATGTAAAGTAAATTACCGTAATGGGCTCAAATTTATGGTTTAAAATGAACCTCTAAGAAATTGTCTGTTCAGTAAATCATTTCTAAATGTCTCTTATTAGTAGTCTGAACATCAGGAATTTTTTAATTTACCTACATTCTTTGTTTACTGTATAAGTAAAGTTAACAATAAATAAAAGTTTATATTTGAAAATAACCGTAGAATACGTTTTCTTACAAATAAATTTAATGTATATTATATAGCCCGGGATATACAGTACTAATCCAAATAGATTGCTACTCAATATGTTTTGTATTTTGAGGAAACATAAGAGGATAGAACATAAATTAAACTATTATCTTCTGTAGGGCAGAAATTACTCTACCAGAAAGTGTAAGAATAATAATAATTTATGATGTAAAGAATACCGATTTACCTGAACTTTAAATATGAATCCAACAATTGGGCAATTAATTTCATGGAAGGAACTTTAAGAGTGAGATCAGCAGCACGCTTTTTGGTGAAACGAGTAATGCACGTTTTAATGTTATGAAGTAATAAATTGATTGCTTTACAAAGATAAATACAACAAAGGTCGTAACTTTACATTTGAATTACGTTTACTTCAGTCCCGAATTTGTATTTTTAAACGAATAGTATTTATGAATATACAAGATTTATTATATTGCAATTTTTATTACAATTAAATCTTACTGCGTAAGTAAATTTCATTACAATAAAATCTTACTGCACATGTATCTGAACTTGATATTTTTTAAACATTTGAACTTGATATTTGCAAACAAAGTCGTGCTGCCAATTTTTTTGGTGAAAGAGCTGAAGGAGGAGCGTGCATATTAAATTAGCAAAAAATGCATTGGAAATTTGGGTATAAAAGGAGAGTGCATTGTGCAATCTATCATAGTCTAACAGTTTAATCACTAAACAACAGATCTACCAACAACAAACCAACAATGAAATTCTTGGTAAGTTTAAATAATTATTCTCTTTTCATCAGAGTTATCACTCAATTTCATTCCAGATTTTGTTTGCTTGCGCCGTGGCTGCTGCATCTGCAGGACACATTGCCTCAGTTGTCCCAGTAGTTCATGCTCCACAACATTTACCTGTAATCGGCGCTGATGGTGTTCCAGTTGATACAGCTGAAGTTCAACATGCTCGCGCTGCCCATTTGGTTCACAAAGCTGAAGCTCATGCTCGCAATGGTGATGTCGCTGTAGTTGCCGCTCCAGTCGTTGCTCATGCCGCACCAGTTGTAGCTCATGCTGCACCAGTTGTAGCTCATGCCGCTCCAGTTGTGGCTCATCCAGCAATTCCAGCAATTCATACTCCAGTTGTTGCCACTCATGGTCATCTTGTTCAGCCTGCTGCATATCCAACAACAGCCGTACATCCAACTTCAGTCAATGGTGTCCCTTTGGAAACCCCGGAAGTCGTTGCTGCCAAGACTAACCACTTTGCCGCTCATGCTGAAGCTCTTGCACGCACTGGACATGTAGCAGTTGATCCAGTTCATCATCAATTACACCATCTCTATCGTCGTGGTGTATATGCTCCATATGCCTATAGCGCAGTGAATGCTTACCCACATATTAATGCCTATTCGGCTTACCCACATTACTACTGAGATGTAAATTTCTAAATCACGTGTATCCTGGCTATCGATCAATCTTGTATGAATAAATAATTTTGTAATTTATAAGTAGGTTTTTATGTCGATCATTACTGCAGTCCAAATCCTATATTTAAAAAATGGCATCATTATAGTAGAGTGCCTTGAAATGTTTAATATCAATTTAACACCAGCAAAGATGACAATATATAAAATTTAGATTTTGTTAATATTTTGCCAACGCCCAAACTGGAATTTTACAAATTTGTTTCTAATAGTGTTTATATTTTTTTAAATAAGAATATTTAGTAAAAGTGACAAATAAAATAAAATTTACATTTATAATGACGCATATCAATTAGAATATCCGCTGGGCTGTCGCAAATTTTTTACTATGCTCAATATAGCATAATCAATATAGACATAATTAACTTATAGCAAATAGTCATCGATTCGAAATAATTTACGTTAGAGTCAGGTTGCGTATTGTTAGTAAAAATTTCAATTATTAAGGATCCGGAAGGTGATGCTTTTAATACTTCTCGCTGCTGTTTAATCAATTGTAACGGAATGATACAAGTTTTCAGCAAATTCCGGCCTAGCATTGGGGATGTCACCTGCTGATGTATTTGCTTATCGATGCACTACAACATTCTGTATACTATTTGTTTATGTATAATTTCATAAAATATAGCAGGCGATTCGGCGAATTGAGTGATTTTATGTTAGGATGAGTGTTCTTGCAACGATTTAAATTTTTAGTAGTCTGGCTGGTCTTCTCCGAGTGGGCACTATTAAAATTCTATTACTTAGAACAACAACTTATACAGATAAGAGAATTTACAGACAGAGTGCAAGAAATGTATATGTAACAGTAGTGAAAAAGATTAATTGGAAAATTTTTTGTTTAATAAAATTAACAAAACAGAAGTTGTCAGGAGTAAGTAACCCTGAATTTATTGTGCGATCATCAACCTGTTGCAATTTCTACGCGAAAGACAAGACCTTGCATGCACGCACGTCTGATAAAACATGTCGTTCGTTGCAGTATATAAACCACCCGCAAACCGAAGAAGTGACACAGTTTAACAGTCCTTACTTCAGGAGGTTAATCACAACTTAAATACTTGAAAATGCATTTCATTGTAAGTATAAAAAAATCGAAAATTTTGATTTCAATATATGATCCTTTCAGATCGTCTTTGTCAGTGCGTTGGCCGTAGTTTCTGCTGGTTACGTTGCCCCATTAGTTTATAGCTCCCAACATTTACCAATTATTGGATCGGATGGAGTTCCAATTGATACGTTGGAAGTACAACAAGCCCGCGCTGCCCACTACGCTCATAAAGTGGATGCTCAAGTCAGGAATGGAGACATTGCGCTCCTTGCTCAACCTGCTCCAATTGTTGCAGCGCCAGTTATTGCAACACGTAACTATTTGATCCAAGCTGATGCTTATCCGACGACCGCTGTTCAGCCGACCTCTGTAAATGGAGTCCCACTGGAAACCCCGGAAGTAGTCGCAGCTAAAGCAAATCATTTCGCAGCTCATGCTGAAGTGTTAGCTCGTAATAGTCAAGTTTCCGCTATCCATTCGCGTAAACGGCGGGGTGTTTTGGCTCCTTTGGCTTACACAGGAGCTTACACAACCCCGTACTACTCTAGTATTTATCCAGCTTACAATGCACTTGTTGGCACAAGATACGCCTACAACTACAACTATGGTCCACAGTATGCATATACTGCACCCTATTCTCAGTACTACTTAAGCAATTAAAATAGTATGATGTTGAAGTGGAAAATTAAATAAATAATCAAAGATAATTAAACATTAATAATTTTGATTTGAATTTAGAAAGTATTTTAATTAATATTCTGGTTTTTTATAAGTCCTACCTCGTTCTATTATCAAACAAATACATAGTTTAATATAAGCTGAAATTAAAATTCATAATTATTGGTTTCAAAAAGCAATTTATTCTTTAAAGTGTTTCGTTTGTGTAACCAGGAAATTGATATTCTTCATGAGATATCTTATATAAATACTTTCCTTCATTCAATGCCATAAGTTGAACTTGTTTTGTTAACCTTGCACGCCAATAAATTGCTTCAGATACGTACACGAAAAGGATAATATTCGTGTACCAATTAGATTAACATAATGCATTAAAATAAGGTATTAAATATATAAATAATGCAAGTAATGTATAGTGTTGCAATTTTGGGTTTAACTTGATGCACTGTGAATATTAAAATCGTGCCAATTCACTTACAAAAGTACGAAATTAAGCTATTGGTTCATTCTTTAATTGGCATGTGTTAAATAACTTGTGTGACAACTTGATTCATTTATGAAATTGTGATTGAACTTGGACGTAATAATTTACTACATTAACGTTTTACTTTGATCTATTATTATATCATCTAATGCTGGTTGGTGCCAGCATTAATCTAATGAATTATTTGTTATCAATTATTTCCTCTAATTCACGTCACAAATCGGCATTGTTATGTATTGTAATAATATATGCGTTGAAAGTACGAAATGGAATTTAGTTGTTACATGTGTGAAGAGTGACCATGAAAGAATTTGGAAAGAATACGTATGCAATGAACCTTGCTGTCAGTCCATTTTACGTGTATAAGATATCATTTAAAATTGGGCACCACCTTAATTTTTGGCTGCTATAAAAGCAACTCTTGTCAAATGGATTAGCACAGTCTCTTAACAGTCCTTAAGAAGGAGGTTATAAGAAATTACTACAAACCACAATGAAATTCTTGGTAAGCAAAAAGTAGTTTAAACAAGTGCAATAAAAATATTACAATTATATTTTCAATTACAGATTGTTTTCGCTTGCGCTTTGGCGGCTGTCTCAGCTGGCTACATTACTCCAGTAGCCTACGGAGTTCATGCCCAACACTTGCCCGTAATTGGACCTAATGGCGTCCCAATCGACACCCCTGAAGTCCAACATGCCCGTGCAGCTCACTACGCACACAAAGCCGAAGCTCATGCCCGCAATGGAGACCATGCCGTTATTGCCCATGCATCCCCAATTGTGTATGACCATCACGACCACCATTATGCTGCCCCAGTTATTGCCCACGCCGCCTCCATTGTAGCCGCTCACGTTGCTCACGGTGTTGTTCCTCACGTCGGTATCCCAGAAACTCCAGAAGTTGTTGCCGCCAAACACGCTCACTTCGCTGCCCATGCTGAAGCTTTGGCCCGCAATGGTCATGTCGCTCACCATCTCGTTCGTCGTGGTTTGTATGCTGCTCCAGTTGCCGCCTACGTTGCACCAGTCCACTATGCCGCCCAACACTTGCCAGTCATTGGACCCAACGGTGTCCCAGTTGATACCGCTGAAGTACAACATG
>JARJDV010005015.1:0-21326 GCA_030264675.1 Anaulacaspis nigra | reverse complement strand
CGTGTGAATTAAAACGCGCGGAACTGCAGAGTCGACTAGCTCAAAAAACGCGCGGAGTTAATTCACGCATACCCCTTTCATGAATAGTTAGTGAGTCATAGTCATTCAATCTTAATCCATTCTTATTGCTCTACCCTCCACACCTGGTTATCCCCACTTGGTCACCCGTTTAGGCGACAGCGGTATGCTATGCTTACCATGCCAATATCACAAGTCCGGCGATAACGGAGTGCAAAGGGTTAAACTATTTATAATCTCAGAGAAAATAAAATTGCGTCGTTTAGATTCGTAGATATAAGCGTACAAAAATAATTCATTTTAAATACGTATGTCTATTACCTATAGCGTGCGCATGGATCGTTTGCGATAACTTGCATTGGGTGCTTCCAGGGGCTCCAATTCCACATGGAAATTAAATGCCGAAGTTCACGCCGAAATTGAAAAGGCTTATCAGTTAACGTGAATAACGCGAGATCGCGCTGCCTGTATATCATGTTATATTTCAACCAAAGGCATCGCCTTAGACGCTGATCACCTGTATATAAATTGTAAAATGAATATTATAAAGAGGCAAAATGTTTTATCAAGAAGCGCGTTTTTATTTTTCAAATTTCACTACAAAAATATCAGAATAAACAGTAGTCCTCCTCATTAATCGAACTGCAGCTTGTTGATGATTTGGGACACTTACTAATTTCGGGACTCGATACATGGGTTGTTACCCTTATCTTTTGACTACGAGTATTTCTTAAATCTGAAAAACTACGCGTTTGTCTTGTATTCGACTGCATAGTTGGTTGTGACTTCCTTGTTCTACGGGATCTCAAGTGTAGGTCGCATATCGAATTGTGACAAAGAGTATAATAATCCGACGGATCAAAACTAAGCACACTTCGTAAATCCGGAGTACTTTCATTAAAGTTTTCTTGAAAGTTGCCAATATCTGTTGTTGTAACCGATATTAAGCTGCCTGCATTGCAATTGTACGAAGGGAATAAAGTATCGCCTTGCGTATTGGGCGGTACAGTAAATGGATAGTCACTTGTATAGTCATCAAAGTTAGTGATGGTCATAGTCGATGAAACAGATTCATCCTCATATACAGGTGACGATGATGACGAACCCAATCTGGAACTACTGTCCGCTGTAAACGAAGCTTTTCGTAGTCCTATTCTTGCAGCGAATTCAAAAATTAAGTCTAAAACTCGCTGACTGACTGGATCATACTCATAGTGTAAGTTGAATTTCAAATAACGTATATCACAGGATGCAATTATGCGATTACACATTTCTACCTCAAATTGGTTTAATTTCGATATTTCAAGCACCTGGTAGGGAAATCCGCGTTGTTTTAACCCTTCCATAATACCACGTAAGCGTTGCTTTTTATGTCGAATAATTCCGTGCATTTCATACGGCCCATAACGTAATGTAACGACCATGGTGTCTTTTCGAAACCTTTAAAACTTCGTCATTAAGGAGGACATTAAAAAAACAACAACCAATTAAAGACATTTGTCACCAATGTCAAAAATATCTCTTCCCCATGGCAATTTCAAAAATTCGAATACCTAAAACAAAATCGAAACAAAATATCAAATCGATCCGATGATCAAGTGATGAGTGTGCAGAAAGCAGGCGAATTCTAAAAATACGTCTGACTGCTCAACACATGCATGTGTTTCGTTTTAAACCCAGTGCGGCGGTTTCGCCCAAAATTTCTTGCCGATATTAAAAGTTTTGCATTGTGCGCACGCTTCCGATTAGGTCTACAGGAAACGTAGTCGTCGTCGTCGGCGGCGGCGGATTGAAAAAGCTTTACAGCAGCTGTAGGAATTTTGCACATATGCTTAGCATTATGCCTTGATGCCCAGAATGCAGAGCCGTGGTATGCTGATTTTTTTATAAATAATTTTCAGTGTGGCACCCACTACGACGACTCAGCCTCCACGCCGTCGCTCGTTGTCGCCGCCGAAGTGGAAGTTGTTGTTGCAATGATTTTGGCAATTTGAATTCATTCGGCGAAAAAGTTTTGGGTCCGGTTGGTTGTTCGCACGCATCGCGCCATTCGTATTTACGACTCTTGCTTCGCAAAGCAAAATCGTTAAGTAGTGATCATTCGGCGTGTCTAATTAGTATCTCGGCGCGCTTCTTCAATTAGCGACCATGTCCTTCCAGCGTCCATCATTCTGGCACTATCGCTCTGGCCAAAACAAGAAGCAGAAGCATGTAAGTCGCCACTCTTCAAGCGTATTCCCTCATTTTCAGTATTTTTGATAATATTATAATAAACCCACTTATTAAATATTATGTTGGATTATGAAATCAAGAAGCAACGTGTAAGTTATATCGTGTAAATCTTGGAAGAAACGTAACAATGCGTGTGCCAAACGCGTTGCCAACTTTGTTTATTGTTTTCGACTTTCTTGGCTCTGAATTGAGAATATTTCGACTTAAACAAATTGATAATCATATTAAATTAATACTTATAACTATACATGATATTATATTATCAGCTATATATAATTACCCGCTTAGTTTTTTCGAAAACTTCAAAAATTAGCTTTGTAACGCTATTTGCGATGATGGATGACTCAATTTAACGCATGAGGGCGAGGTACTGAAGTGATTTATCCTGATTACTAATGGAAAACGCACGTCACGCGTACCGTGTACGTATCCCTGAAATTATTTAGTGCAAGTGCATTTGGAATGATGCAGCGTACTCGGTTCTAGTTGCAACTGCATGACACTATTTTGTACTAGATATTTTCGAAGGTTGCTATTTAGATTAGTGGAGCTAGCAGCTGCAGTACTGTAGAGCAAATTGATCTCATCGTTCTCTTTGTAGTTACAAACGACACGTGAGATAAATTTTGCAAGTAAATTACACGTCTCATTAATGACATCACTTATGTGATCTTCAGGATTTACGGTGTAAAATATGAAGTAAAAATATTGTCAATATTTACGCTGAAAAAATGTATGTTAAAAGTATTTTTGCATGCAAGATAAATTTCTCTTAAAATAACGCATTAACGCACTTAGGAACGAAAACATTTTTCGCAAACACTGTTTTTTCTGCAAGTTATTTTCAATTTAATGCATCTTTTATGTCTTGATTTCGATATTTACGTCTGCGTACTTCGCGCAGGATCCCGATAAACAAGTAAATTTAAGACTTTATGACTGGGAATTAGTTTCATTTGCAAAGATATGGCGGAATTAAAAAAATATTCATAGCAGGTATACTTTCTTTTAAGCATTATTTATCTTTGATGACAGCAAAAGTAAATAATAAATTGATAAAACAGTCATGTGGAATCTTGTGCAATCCGTGACATTGACTTAAATTCATGTGAAGATACAAGGATACTGAAACGTATAAATATCACCCAGACGCAGGTTACAGCCGTTGTAAACAGGACGAACGAAATCAAATTCGAAAACATTAGTAGAAGCCTGCCTGCCTCGATAGTTTTATATATTCTATAGGTTGCCACGACAGGCTGCAGCTCAAGTACAATGTATAATGAAAATTTTGGCGATGAACATTGTATGTTGAAATCTCATACTTTACACAAAGTAGAATATAGGATTTGGTATAAATGAAACAGTTAAAAGAAATATAAAAGTAATATATATCGGGTACTTACTTAGCTCGTTATCGCTTGATTAGTCCTCGCTGAAAGTTGTAAGAAACTTGCGTCAACTGAATTTGATGTATCATTAATTTATTCTTATTAACCATTATTAATACGAATAAATTAATTAACGAATTAACGATTATTAGGCACCCTGCTAATCTTATCTACCAATTAAAAAATGAAATAGCTTATAGAATTAGCACGCTGCGCGATCAAATCTTCGTCTGCGATAGAAAATGTAATGGTTTATCGAATTAGCACGTTGACTGCCATGTCACCCGAATTTGGGTTACACCAAATATTCTGATTAGGCCAACGCGTTGGTTCTTTCCATTGAACACCCTATTAAGGGTTATCTAACCATGGCCTGATGGGAATTTTCTTATAAAATGGTTTGGAAATCAACATATTAATGACTTTAATTATAATTGCAAATATTGACTGAGTCTCCAAGAAATCGTGTTCTTCTTTCAATCACACAATGAGAAACAAAAAAAGGTGTGAATTCAGAGCTGACCACCCGATTTGAAACCAGTTGCTTTTAAATCAATCAATTGCATTTTGGCAATTATCCATTCATTCATAAAATTTGAATAAAATTGTCGAAAGTACATTTAAAACTTTTAATTGACAGTTACGCAAGATACTGTTCCTAGCCCACAGCGATTTAGTCATAAAGTAGTAAAATGTAACAGATTTACTAGGTAGCTAAATTAATGAGCCCAATGAGCCAAATGTAGTGGGAGGTGTAAAGCGCGTAAATTCAGCATCGGCTGAAAAATCAACTGCTAATCCGCGCATTAGCGGAAATGGATCAGTGTATTGATCCAAGTAGCGTGCTAAACAGCCGCTGCGTGTAGATTTTCAATAACCGTTAACATTTAAAATTTTTAATATCTATATTTAAACTAAATAAATCTTTAATGTGCATTCAAACCGAACTGAAAATTATTCGGTTTAATAACGCATTACGCAATAAATAATACGTTGCAAGTCCTCGTACAACGGCTGACATAAATAAACAAGTCTTTTGTTACAAAAATATTTATTACGCTGGCCAGCGTATTCAACGACTAGGAGCACACACGGAGGCCGGCGGCAGTGGTGTGCGCTCCTCGCGTGTGCGATGCGTTTTTTGCCAGGCGCTCGCTTGCCTCTCATCGGCGCATTTTCGTTTCGTTCAGTTGGTTACGTGCGGCGTGAAACATTTTTTGGCAATTGTCTTCTTGGACCGCATCGCACACGCCGCCCATCGTCGGTTTTCAGTTGAGTTTGCGTTGATCGGTCCGTTCGTTCTTGAATATATCACATTTAATTTGCATCGCGCTGCAATCCTTCAAGGACTTTCAATTTCTTCCGCGGCTTTCCCAATAAATTATAAATAGCGAGCGCGTGCAGGATTCGATAAGACAAGTTCAGTGAATTTACTGGGATTTGCCGCCACCGCTGCGACACACGCGGGTGTAAATGGGTGGCAAAACGCACGAATTGGTCATCACGTTGCATCGCGACTCCCCGACCGAGCAATGGGGCTTTAGTTTAGTCGGGGGTTCCGATGTAAATGCCCCCTTGATTGTGACACGAGTAAGTCCCAGGATTCATTCTCAATTCACCATGATTTAAGCCTAAAACAAAAACCACATTACTAATAGATTTCTACTTTAAGGTTGGCTATCGTTCACCATCCGATGGAGTCCTTCAACGCGGAGATATCATCTCCAAAGTGGGCCAATATGATGCTCGCGACATTCGCCACCAGGATGCGCAATCCTTATTCTCGAATGCTGGAAACACCGTGCGCGTAGTGGTGCAAAGGTATGTAATGTGTTTGTTTGTCCTTAAATTTTGGCATTAATTATTTTTGCTGCTTTTGTCAGACAACGCACCCTTCCTGCCATGTACAAAATGCTTCCTCCAGCTTGCTAGACGCTCTAACTTCTGCGTTGAATTATTATTTTTCTACATTAAATAAATGTTCAACTTGTATTTCATGTTTTTTAATAAAAGTCTTAAATATTCTTTGCTTGAAACTTTTATGAATTGAAAATTCTTGTGAGAAATTTATTTGCAAAATTGCGTAGTTTGTTTGCTACTGACCTACGTTTGTTATGATTTAACCGTTCGGGCGAATAATCAACATGTTTTCACTACGACGAAAACCATCAAAAAGTGAGTGAAACTTCCGAAAATAGCGTATTAGAAGCCATTTTTTGCACGATTTTATTTCATCGCAGTCTTAAACAACGTTCCGAGAACTTTTGGCAGTATATATTTTACTGAAACAAATGATCAACATGCTTTTTTTCCTTCTATTACTGTCAACGTCGCTGTAAATTCGTCTTGTTAATAAATCATGTACGTGGTATGCTTTGTACTTAAAGTACATCGCAGACTTTTAAATAAAACGCAAACTTTTGCATGTGGATTACCGTGAATTGTACGAATTCATACCGGTTAAGATTTATGGTATGCCGCTGCCTGTGAGTAACCCGCATATGCACACAATCGATATATCAATAACCAACGTATTGAACAACATTGAAATTATTTTTAGCCGCATATTCGATGAGCACCGAGACTGCAAGTAATAGCCATGTGTTTAGAGCGCGAAGGAAACGCGATTGTATTTCATAATATCAGGAAACAAACTCTAATTACTGAATTTTGTTTAGGAATTGTTAGAATTCATGGCTTAAGTAGAAGTTGGATTATCGCGAATTTTAATCAGTTAAATTTACAACTTCCGTTATGCACTGTTTCCCTGCTATTTATTTTTAATCATTTTGCCCGCTT
Source organism: Anaulacaspis nigra (assembly GCA_030264675.1). Classification (NCBI taxonomy): domain Eukaryota; kingdom Metazoa; phylum Arthropoda; class Insecta; order Coleoptera; family Staphylinidae; genus Anaulacaspis; species Anaulacaspis nigra. The sequence continues at coordinate 14,886 of JARJDV010005015.1, read as the reverse complement.
ACTTTTTTCGTATGCCCGCATGTGAACTCTTGTAAATTCTGCAATACATACTGTGTGTGATAAGTGTACGATGATCATCATCTGCTCATCGTGTTTGCACGCTTGACATGCGTTGACGTTGCGCATTTTTCTTATGCTTGCGAGCTATTTAGCACGCTCAAGAGAGAACAACCAAGTTGTGCGCGATAAACGCGAGCGAGACGCATTATTTATTTGGCACAGATTTTAATTTTAAAACGGGGGCTACTCGGCGTCGTCGCCGCCGCCGTTTTGCTTGTTTGCGCGCGTCCAAGTTGGTCGACGACGAAAATCCGACGCTTGCTATCTTTTTACATATTAATGCGTGCATAAATGATTTCACGTTTCTGACACCACGAAATAAAATAAACTACTTTGAATCTTCATTTCAGTCTCCTTTACAAAGCTAAGCACCATTTGCGATGGAATGAATTAGCGCAATTCCAAACAGATAAAAATGAAGCGTCATTCGAATCTATTTCGAGTTGCAATGAGTGCAATGCAATGTCATGACAATGAAATGCAAAACAATTGAATCGAACCGATTTGCGATAAACATCGAGATTAATTCTTAAACGCAGATTATCGCACGTTGCCCAAAATGATTTAAAAATACAATCGCCTGCGCGTGTTTTGTTTTGTCACGTGCTGCCAATTTTTTCGCCGTTTAAGAATACCACATTTCTTGCACGAGAACCGGAATTGAATTTATTTTCCTATCGGTCAGTCACACTTGCGAAATGCTATTAAAAACCGCACGCGAATATGTTTCTCTGACAAGCGCTTAATTTCGTTAATTTTTCCTTCTTGCAGAGAGCAAAGCAGGAATGCTCCCGGCAGTGCTGGATCATCGCATACGTACAGCCCACTTTCAGTATCGCCCCATTTATCACCACGTAGTGGGCCATCGACTTACAGCCCCGGTGCTCCAGCTCTTCAGCCGTACTATTCTTTGCCGTTCACTCCCCTGGACCACTTGCACTACACCGTCGAGGAGGCTTATCCGCTAGCTTGTAAGCGCGGCGATGACGGTAACACCGATATTCATGTGGTGAATCAGGTAAGCAATTAAATCTCCGTTTACTTCGCCAACTTCTCATTAAAAAGCGGCGAATACGTTGGTTAAACAGCAATTAATTCCTAATTATCAAATATTTTCGCGCGCGGCCAAGCTTGCGAATGACGTCAATATTATTGCAACGCAAACTTGTGAATCGCTTGTTGACGCCGCGATTTTTAACGTGTTAGTGTGGGCGACGCTTTTCCGCGCTTTTCACGAAAAGCCGTAACAACCCGCACACGCGCAGTGGGGCTTCAATTTTTGATTTCATAACGCCTATACTCAGTCATGTGTCAGTCGGTGGCAGGTATTCGCAAAGTGCGACTATCAACGCGATCGCAAAAGTTCCTCAAATAGTTTTATTATTAACAAGTGTCGTGCTCGGCTTGAAAAATGATTCTTTCACGTACTTATTCCAATTCACATTTTGATGATGAGAGGGCGACTCTGTGGGTAAGCAAAGCCCTTAAAATTATAAGCATAAGAAATTAACCTTAATGAATATCAAGACCATCTTGAACATCGCAACAAAAGAATTTAGAAGATATAATAAAACATATAGTAATGCAACGAAACCGAATTTAAATCGACGTATTTATATGTAATTACTCATGTTCTCTTGTTGAACAAGTATTGAATACGGGTTCCAAAAATGTGTACACCCACTATTAAACGCGTTTAATGCTTGCGCACTCGCAATGTGAGTGAATAGGACGAAGGTTGCGCATTTCTCGTCCGTTATAAATAGCGCCAAATAAAAATAACAACCGCAGAGCACAAACGGCAATAGCAAATCAAGCAAACGCCACGCGCAGATTGCGCGAATGACGTACGAGCGAACGCGGCATCAGCAAGTGTTTTCATGCCCAACAAAAACAAGTATCAAATTTAGTTATCAACCCCCTGAAAACCTAAACCTACCAAGCTAATATTAAAATTGAATTATACTGATTCATAGCATGAATCGTTTGGCTACCAACGCCAAATTACCCACTTTAAACTACTTTTAAGCGGGCGCGCATTTGTTGTTCTTGCATGAAAAAAGTTCGTAACAGTCGGTCATGTTTGAAAAGCAAAATGATTTATGAATTCCGAATGGCTCGTAATAAGATGCAAGTGATGTAACTGGGATTAGATGTAATCCCAATAAAATGAAAACACACAGCCGTCCATAATACAAACGAATAAGTCGGACGCATTTGATAATTTCGCGAACGAATATTGGGTCAGTCACATTCGAATTGTATTTATTTGTCGAGTCGAAAATGTTCAATTCCATTGCAATCTGTTCGCTCTACTTTATCCCTTTACGATTTCACGCATTACGAATTTAGAATCCGTTTAAATAAATAATTCAGTCTATCTACTTTGTCAGAGCTTTGCAAAACTATCCGAGTCTATTTCCGCTTTGCATATTAAATACTCAATTTTAATTAACGTCATCGCGTCTGTTGCACTACGCAATTGAAGAGGATTTTATAGCAGCATCCTACTTGTTCTGACTTACTTTCGTGCAGCTATTTTAAATTTCGAGGCAAATGGGTAACATGGTGCAATGTAAACAAACACTTGTCGCAGTAATACTTGTGATGCTCCAGTTCTTTAACTCTAAATACAACTTCTTAATGTGCAATTATCTGTCTATTATTTAATGTATTGTCTTGTCTTGTGTTGTTTGTCTAATGTATTCATTCATGTTGTTTTCATTCAGCCGTATCGCACAACGCCTTTGGTGCTGCCCGGTGCTAAAGTAAAGCGCGATGCAGGTCCGACCGAATCCTACTTGCGCCATCATCCGAATCCGACTGTCAGAGCACCACCACATCATATTATCGATCATGATCATTATTTTAAGAACAAGGTACAACCATCAAAACTCTAATTTTCTTTTGGCTGCTTGATACGCTTTTAAATATGTAAATAGTGTCAAAGTGATAATAGCGCTTCTCTAAATATAACTTAATGCGGTGTGAAATGCTGAAATTGCCAAGCTCTATGTAGAATTAGTTCTTAGCAACTAATGCCCAAAGTACAGCCAACTAAAATAAAGTTTGCTTTCGTTTTTCATTTGCGCAAAAAGTCGAGAATGAATTTGCACACAATATCCATTAGCAAAATAAACATAGCTAATATAGGGTACTAAAATGTATTAAACAAAAGAATAATGCAAAATGCTGGATGTTCGTTTGCTTGCGTCGAATGATGTCCAGATGAAAAATGGTCTGTCAAGCTGTTGTAACTGTGCGACATTAAACTTCAACGTTGTGTACCAAAAACCTGCTAGATTCACCTGATTGCAACATTGCATTGCCTATTAATAGACTTTAGTAACGCGGAAATTGAGCTATGCAACTCGCTACTTAAGAATTTGTCGCTTTCTCAGGTTGAGTACCTACTTACTTGGTACTTAATTGATTTATTGCAAATAACACCTTTCATGTTTTAAGCACATGCCTATAATGCTTATCGAGTAGTAGTTTAAACTGCTAAATTATTAGAATTAGATAATAGTTGTAGTAACTAATGCACAATATTTTAGGTGGCTAATTCTGTTATACAAAGAATTCAAAATGAGGATCCCAGCAAACAGGTTAATATTATGTTGCATGATATTGTTGATTGTTCCTTCCTTTAATATTGCTGCAGTACCACTTACTCTTTATCGCAGCAGTTTAGATGTGGTGTTGTTGAAGTCCTCGTTGAATTATATGTACAAATTATACACAATTCACTTACCCCTCAAAATATGATAACTTATCCTTTATACAATCTTCAAGGAATGATCAAATGATGTTGTTCTCCTTTTGAGACCCTTGTTTGATCCATGATGTGCCCTTGATATCAGAGTGGATCTCCTTGTCAGATAGTCTATGTTATCAAAAAATTAAAATGATATTCATGTTACAGATCGTTCATAAGCAATTCAACTCGCCTATCAATTTGTACAGCGAGGGAAACATTGCCGACACTGTATACAAACAAACAGGAGTACCAGCGTAAGTTATACAAACCCGATAAGAATTTTAATGTTATTTCTTGACGTTTGGTGTATTTTCAGTGCACGTAAAGTAGCTGCTAAGTATAATCCTGAGGAATCCGAAACTTACAAGGCCGTTCAGGAAGAATCACTTGGTGATGTTATTCACGAAGTTGCTGTGCCACCCCAGACTAAAATCTTCACGCCGAACCGGGTTCCACCAGCAAAGGTAGGGTGCTACCAACTCTCCCTAGTAAAACACTTGCAACATCAAGCTTAAACTGTTGATAACTATGTACCTTTTATCGCCGCCAACCATTATAGCGGCAACAGATTCCTAACCTATTCGGCAAAGATAGTATGTAGTTTGAAAACAAAGCGACTTACTTAACTGAGCGCCACTATTGCAATCTAAAAAACTTGCGGGCAACATTATGACATTAAATATTGCATTTAATAACTATTGCAGAAGCCTGGACCTGTTTACTCTTTGCCATCTAAACAAAGTGGCGGTGGTCAACAAGACGAGCCGATCCATCAAAGCGGCTCATTCAAGCGCCTCATGTGGAGTGTCATGACAGAAAGCAGCTATTAACCGATACTAAGGAAGCTAATATAAAAATATACAAAACGAACGAAATTTAGCAATAGAGTGGCCGACGAATATTTTACAAATGTTCGATACAGTATCCAATTAATCAAACTTTGTCTTGCATCTTTCAAATTTCGTTTAATCTAGATTTGAACATCACACCACGAACACGTAGAGCAGCACCTTTGGAATTTGAAAGATACAAGCTGATTTAGTCGCCTAAGCGTACACTTAATTAAATTTTATTTTATGATATATGATATATTTTCTTATACCGAATATTTATAGGTGTTTAGAATAGCAAATTGTTAATTAGGATTAAATTACTAATAATACAAAGAGCGTAATCAACAAACTTGCAAATCTATAGCAAGTTTGGCTTGATTATGGAAATGCTAAACTAATACCTTAATTTTAATCTTTTAATGTTCATATTATAATTTACTTAATTCGTTTTGGAACTATGAGAGTATCATGTTCTATAATTTCGTTAAATATTATGAGAAAGTCGAGTGAATTCTAGTCATCCTATGCGTGCGCAAGTACGCAGCGCTAAATTATTTATTGTACAATTACTCTCGAGATATTTCAATGTGAATGTGCAAATATTCATGAATAACTCACGATTTAAATTTGGGATTGTTTCATATAGTAAACTACCTTGCTTCATAAATGCTTGGAGAACTATCTTCAGAAAACATACACTAATAGTTAAATTATTGTTATGAAATTGTATAATTGTATGAAAGTTTTGTTTATTAATATATTTAATGTTATTGCAACGTTGGAATTATATTGATAGCCCATTTATTGAAAAGTATAAAATTGCAAAATATGTTGAGTAATTGTTTACCTCATGTATTCTTTGTTCAACGCTCTTCCTATTAACAATCGCCTAACTTCCGAAGTTCCAGCTCCAATTTCATATAATTTGGCATCTCGTAATAGTCGACCTGTTGGATAATCATTAATATATCCATTACCACCTAAAAAGTTGAATTATTATATTGATCAATGAATGGAGTTATTCGATATACAGACCCAAGATTTGCACCGCATCAAGCGCAACTTTCGTTGCTTTTTCTGCAGAGTATAAAATAGCACCAGCACAATCTTTGCTATTTGCTTTACCCTTATCAGCAGCTCTTGCAATTCCATATACATAACTTCTACAAGCTCCTAAAGTTGTGTGCATATCGGCCATTTTACCCTAAACATAAAACATTTAATTAATAAACAATATACAGATTTCCCTCATTGATGAATACTTGAAGAAGTTGGAAAGTTCCAATTGGTGCTCCGAACTGTTTTCTCTCATGAGCATAATTAAACGCAACATCACAAGCAGCTTGCATAATTCCCAGTGGCCCTGCTGCAAGAACAAGGCGCTCTAAATCCAAGCCAGACATTAGTACATAAACACCTTTGTTGTAATTTCCTAGCATATTTTTGACTGGTACTTTGCAATTATCAAACACTAATTCGCATGTATTTGAACCACGCATTCCTTAAAAATTATCACTTGTAATAAAATTAAATGTTATTAGTTTAATTATAAATACCAAGTTTATCTAATTTTTGAGCAGTCGAAAAACCTTCAAAACCTTTCTCGACAATGAAGGCCGTTATTCCATGCTGATGCTTGTCCATTTCAGTTTTTGCATAAACCTATTTTTAAAAGTATTACTACTACTACTAAATAATGTATATTTATAACAAACTCACAACTATCACGTCCGCATCAGGACCATTTGTTATCCAAAACTTATTACCATTAAATATATAATAATCTCCTTTCTTCTCTGCTCTTAGTCTCATTGAAACTACATCTGAGCCTGATCCTGGTTCAGACATGGCAAGAGCACCAATGTGTTCACCAGAACAAAGCTACAATAAATCAGGACTTGTTGTACAGTGCGCATTTAACAAAATGATATAGTAAATTACTTTTGGAAGATATTTTAGCTTTTGTTCTTCATTTCCATTCCTGTGAATCTGATTAAGACATAGATTGGAATGTGCACCATAACTCAAAGCAATTGATGAGCAAGCTCTTGAGATTTCTTCCATAATTATTACATGATCAAGATAAGACCCATCTGAGCCTCCATATTGTGACTTAATTGTAATGCCCAATGCACCTAAGCCTCCTAATTTTTTCCAGAAATCTCTTAAACCAGGAAAATTGTTGGTTTTGTCTATGTCTTGTGCATGAGGAGCTAATTCCTTTTGTGCAAAACTAAATACTGTTTCCCTAAGCTGTATAATATATTTTTTACAAAACTGTTATTACATTTAATCTTATAATAGATAATTACTGACCTGAATCTGCTGATCCGTTAATCCAAAAATATTATCGTCAATGGGATAATGTTGGGACATGCATTGCACATTAGTTTTATGGACACTCTTACACTTTAATATACTTTTGACGAAATTATTTGTTAATCTTAGGGCCATGATGCGGCAGTTTGCACGACACTACGCTCAGTTACGTGATGAACTGTATGAAAAGTAGCATGTTTACATATTAATGACGATAAATTGATAACGACCTTGATATTATTCTAAGTATCTTTACTTAAATTGTTTGGGCTTATTTATATTATATGCAACTCAAAAAACATACAATGCTTTTCACTCTAATAGCAATACTACTTTCACCATCCAAAAATTATAAAAAAAAACACTTTGAAATCCGTTAATAATTGAGCTTTACATATATTCTTCGTAAAACTTAGTGTTATACAACAATAAAAATCTATTCATCAAAGGTTGTACAACAAAACTGATTTTTGTTACGTTGCTACCAAAATAATTAAGATAAACTTATGATAAAGGAGTTGCAACAATATGCGACGTTAGAACTATATCTCATCCGTATCTGCAGTCTTACAGGAGTGATACAAAAAAATCTTAGTCTTAAGTAATTATTGCTTGAACATTACAAATACCACGGTTAGACATAACATTATACAATAAGGGGACAAATCTCAAGAGTAAGAAAACGTGCACATGAACACATTCTAAATATCTTGTAATCTCACAAAACTGCGACAAGCCCAGCTAATCAATAGCACTTGACGAGTTCGCTGCCGCAATAGTGTTCATGCACATCTATTCGTCATGTACAAAAGTATTATACTTATAAGTATAAGCTGCTATTTGATTACTTATGAATAATACACCATCTAAGTGAATATATTAAACTCTTATAAACCTTTATCTGTCTCTTTACATATTCATTTCCTATCAATGGACTGTTTAGCGTTTATTTGACCACACGTAGCGCATAAAGCGCCTGCATATATCCAGGTCAAAATCGCTATAATACATGTGTCATTGAGATTTCATGCTAACCAGTTTACGACTCCTTGCGCGGACTTCCTGTCGCGTATTGGTATACTCAAACCAGAGGACGTTGGGAATAAGTGTGGTGTCTCTGAGAAGAAGAAACTCGGAAATTTTCCTGCAACAAACACCGAACAATTGCAATAATATATCCTACAAGTGCTTTTGATTCACTTCTCGATGAACACATTTCGATGACAAAGAGCTTTCCGTCGTAAGACAATTTATATTATCGCTATAAACTTGCAAGTCTAGAAGTTTGTTCTCAAATGTGTAACTTTGAGCGCATTGGCTGTTTAATCTGCGTGTATTCCAAAACTTCACAACTCCCGAGTTGCTACCACTGCATAAAAAATAATCATTCATGCACCACGCTAACTTCGTAACGAGTGGATCTTCAGTTTTTATCTCAGTCAACAGTTGTCCTTTTGTTATATCCCATATCCGAATCGTTTTGTCATCGCCGGCGGTAGCAAATGTTTTGCCATCAGCACTGAATGCGGCTGCGTATATTGTGCCCATGGAAGAATCAAGAAACAATCGAACAGGACATGTATCTTCAATACTCCACATACGTATGGTATGATCTGCTGAACCAGACACAAAATATTTGCCATTGGAATGAAATGCCAATGCAGTCACTTCCTGCAAATGGCCAGCATATAACCGTAAAGTTGTGTGGGATTCGTAATCCCAGAGGCGGCAATTGTGATCGTATGAACCCGAAACGAAGAGAGGTGCTGCAGGGTTTGGTTCAACACAATAAACGGGATAGTCATGACCTTTGAAAGTGCCCACCAATGAATAATCTTTCAAACTGAACACTTTTACAGTCTTGTCATTGCTGGCAGTGTGAACAAGTTCATTTGCTATTTTAATATCGTAAACGCGATCGGAATGTTCACATATCGTAATATCGCCGTCCTTATCGCAATTAGGTAGCTGGCCTAAAGAAACCAGTGAAGTAAAGAACAGCATGTTGTTGTATGAATATGCAGCTAATCCATGCTGTCTACTTATGCAACCAGCTGTCACATCATCTTTCATGTTGCTCAAATGCACTGCATGGACTTGAGGCGTTGGACCCTTGATCAAAGCAATGAGATCTTTTAAGTCATTAGCTTCATCATCAACATATCCATCCATCACTTCAGTGTCGCTATTTTCAGATTCAGAATCCTCTTCAGTTAAATTGAACCAAGATTGCAATGTCTGGAGTAGTATAATGTGGCTATTATCAGCTAAGTAGTTCTTTAAAGCTGCTACTGATTTACTACACAAAGTAACACAGTATTTATTTGACCTGAATGTGTCCTTCAAAATTGTATCATCACCAATACCTTGCAGGACATTTATTAATCTTCCAATAGTCTCGTCTTTATTTAGATTTTGTACAGCCGTTAAATTCTCACTGAAGAACTTGGTTGCTATATCTTTATCAATATTAATTTTTTGATGAAGCTCAAGAAAAAAATGGCAAAACAGTGGTGGAACTATTGCGTTTAAATCACGATGTTCGTTCGCTTTTCTGCATAGTTCACTCACCCACTCTATGAATTTGCTAAATGTAGTACTTATTATCATTGGGTCATTGACAAAACAGGTGTAAACAATTGAGTTTGTTCTTCCAACTTCACTCTGGGCAGCAGCATTCACCACAAACTGTGTCTCACTCACATCACGTAATCTTGGAGTTGGGGGATAATATCTTTTCTGTAGATATGCTTTCAATGTTTGATTAACTTGTTCACCACCCGCAGACACATTTTCCATTTTACTAATTAAAGTTGCAGACGCTTTTCACTTTGAGGTTAGACAACACTGTGGCAAACTCAGTAAACAACGACTCGTCTAGATCACGCATGCGTTTAACGTGTTATTATGTACAAGATTTTCGCAAGTAACTTTTAGCAATTTCATTGATATATGAATAAAAACTGAGCCCATTTTAGAATCTATGACTTATTTAAGAAATTTAAATAAATGCCTAAACTTTAACAATTCAATATTATCATGAAATTCAAGTAAAAATGCTGTTTTCCCAATGGCCCACTTTCACACAGATATTTAATTAGAGAAAGTGTTCCCTATATTCTAATGAAGTAAAAAAACTTGCAACTCACCATGTCACTATAATTGGAAATATTGGTGTGAACACAAGGTAGGTGAGAGTGAACCAAAATGTGGCAAATAGAAATCCAACTAATGAGCCACAAATCACTTGTGATACACTGTGATATTGAAGATAAATTCTGCTGAAGCACACAACAATTGCAAGAAGCACTGATGAGGAGATGATTAACAATTTGGATACATTCTCTATAATTGTATTGTTGTTCAAATGATGTAATCTGAAACCACAAATATGCATCATATTTGTATTCAATTTAGTATAGCTCACCTTATGAATACAAAATATATCACATATGTGGCAAAAAACCACACAAATTGTGCATGAGAGGATGGCATACCATACTCATTGTATTCAGCTGCCCTTGTCATGGGTCTGGGTTCCTGTATTGTATGTTTCAGGAAGTAATTGATTGCTTCACTGAACAAAGTGCCTATGAAAAATGTGATCTAAAATTGAATGCCCTTTAGAATTGATTGCTAACCTAATCAATTCACGTTGTCTTACTGTATGTAAATCACGTCGAAATAGTATTAACGTTATAAAACCAGCTGCAATACCAAATGGAGCAAGACTTATTAAAGCCAATAGCTTTCCGATGTTGTCACCTGTAATAAATCGAATATTAGCGCAGGGCAATGGTCAGTCCGCAGGTATTTACCTTTGGGATACTCCACAAACGTGAGTGAAAACGGTACCCATTCGACATCATTGTTGGCAATAGGCATTTCTAGGTACGGGATGTTGTTTGCTTGTAATGTCTCCATTTCTCATCTTCTTTGTTTCAAAATATCCGCCACGAACTATCGTGTTCACGATGCATCACAGCGGAAAACGTACACACGTACTGCACGCGCACACTACCTACACGAGCTGCCTGCTGATCTGCTGACTGGCACAGAACGCAATCAAGCGTGAATGCATTGGTCACTAGCAGGTTTTCCAGCCACTAAGCGACTGCCCTCGGATGCCTCCCGGAGATTATTATAATCTTAAATCACTTAACAACAAGAACAGAATGTTATAAAAGGCATATCACTGGAACATTATCATACTCATTGAAACTGTGTTAGTGCCTTAAATTAAAGCGCAACAATAACTGATTACATAAATAATAAATAATGTTGCATTCATTATCACATATATATTTTCTTGTATATCTTTAATATCATAAGAGTATATGCATTAAAAATCCAAATATTATACATTAACTGCAGGTAAATATTATAAACATATTCCTGTGCATATTCCAAATTGATTGGATTTAGTACCACAGATCTGACTAGATGTCTCTAACGGTTCCAAGTGTAAATTGCTAGACAGGCACAGCTGACACTAGTTTTTGGTTCCCTTAAGACGCTGTAGAGAGGATTGTCTCTGTAATTTACCAGATAATAGTTGACTATAAACATTCTAATTTAAAGGGCTAACTAATATAGTACTGTAATAAAAACAACGGCTACTAATTAAAAACTTTAAAACTTATTTAATTGCGCGCGAAAAATCTTTGGGACTAGACAACCCATTTGGGTCGCCTACTTAAACAAATTAATTTAGACAATAAGTATTTGTATAATAATAGTACTTTATCAAATTCATTTAAAGTTTTAAACTTTAAATTCATATTCAAGTTTTCAAATGATGAAATGCTGGTAATTCCTCTTACATGAGTTAATGTTTCCACAGATGGATTCGTGACCTTGCGATTAGAATTTGAAAACTTTGAAGTACAATACATGATAAGCAACTGAATTCGAGTTTCGGTAAAATCAAAAACGCTCTTTATAGTTTTTACCAATGATTGTTTGTCCGAAGCTTTGGTAGGTGTAATCATAATTTGTTGAGTTTTACTTAGGTGCCACGACTGCTTGGAATATAGCCAATTGCTGTGAGGACTACAAATTACAAAATACATTTATTCGCATGAACTCCTTCTCGAAATCTCGAAAAATTTACCTACAAAGAATCCTATTACACATTTACTGGATCCAACTGGATCCAACACTAAACGTTACACCTTTTAATTCACACATACCCCCTCAAAGAATAGTTAGTGATTCTGTCATCCAATCTTATTGCTTTACGCTCCAGGCCTGTTTATTCCCACTTGGTCACACGCTAGTCGCTGTTTAGGCGACAGCGGTGTGTTATGCTTCCTATGCGAATGTCGCAAGTCCGGCGACAACGGAGTGCAAAGGGTTAAAACCCATTACGTCCACTTGTTCCTTCAAACATTCTGTTTCGTATGAAATTACACATAACCCTTGAAATAAATTACCAATGTATTTGAATGTACAGATCTTTACTTGTTGTATATTCTGAGCGACTGCATCCACAGCTTTGAGAACAGGCTTGTATTCAGAGTGATTTTTCCATCCAAACTGCCAACACTTTGTTTGTTCGTAGGGTTCCAACAGAAATACTTAGGCGGTCAATGTATTCAAAAGCATTACCTTTGAATTCATAAACATCCAACCTGCCATCACTATTGCAGGCAGTAAAGATATCAGGAAGTTATATTACAATCAGCACTAGATGATCATCCAATTGTTTTCAGATTTTGGACATTCTAATAACAAGAGATTGTTACAACAGTAAAATAGAATTGAATAAAACTTACAGTATTGAGAAATGAATAAATTAATTATGCTCGACGGTTTTTGATGAAGTCTTCTGATGTGATGGACCATTAGTGCGACAAATCAAATCGACGACTTCTAGACGATAAAGAAATTGGTACAGTTGTAATTGAAATATAAATACGTTAATTGTCTTACCATTTTCTTCGAGTTTTGAAGAGTTTAATTCTCCGTGCGATTGAACAACAACAATACGGTAGTTTTAATCGACGAGAAACATATTGGACTTATTTTTTTGCAGCTTAAATATGGTTGTGTTGTATTTTTAGCCATCTGGCTAAACAACCAAGTTTGAAATTCACCTGGTTAGACTGTCATCAGGTTCGATTGGTTCTCGATTCGGTGCGATAGATAGAACATCGGTGCAATAGTTCTAATCGACTTTTACAACCTCTTTAGTTGTAATTGATATGTTAATACTTTCGACTGTTTTAACATTTTCTTTAGACTTTGAGAGTGGCTGAATTTGTAGTGGGCAGTCTGTCCATCTCTTTGGGTGTCGCTGTTTACGGGTTATTTACACCATTCGAATAGCGTTAAATAGTTTAAACAATGAAATAATGAATGAAAGCAAGATCAAAACTAATGTTAATCCAAATTTGCAGAATTAAAAGATGCACTTATCACCAATAAGTCGACTTAATATCCAATTCCGGATCAGTATCATCCCACGCACGATGAATACATTCATAGCCCACGAAAAACGCAGCAACGGAGTAAACCAAAAGTAATATAAATAATAATATAAATAATAAAATGTTCAGTATCCAATCATATCAATCTTGATGTTATCACTAACATCAGCAATAATTATACTAACTAAACTAAATTCTTCTTTTTTAATTGTTCATCATTATATTGCAATAGATCATACACACCAAACTCTCTCTCTCACGCGAGGGGCCCCTCTTCATTCACATAATCACTGTATTAATACATTACTACATAGCCATGAATAAATTGAATATCTATCACAATGACTTATTATCCATTGTTGTTTTTTAAAATTAAGTCATGATTATGAATGAATACTAATTAACTAAAAATAAAAAATCATAATTTGAAGAGACCAAGAAAAGGGAGTTATTAAAAAATTATAAAAGTAAAGTAAATAAAAATGATTTACTACATTCGCCGCAGATTATCAACATACCCCTCGCAAACGACCGATAGTGCAAAAGGGAACATGTAAATACAAGTAAATTTAAAGATGAAAAATACACCCTTTGCATCCACAAATTAGATCAAAATTAGCCAATTATTTAAGATTACGATTGTAAAAATGTAAAATTGCTATACGAATAAGCGTTTGCTTTTTGTTTTGCTGATGTGTTGAGTTAGAACCAAACAAGGAAAAATTGTAGTGACACCTGATGTTGGCGATTTGATTGGTGCAATAGTACTGTTTTGGTTAACTCATTCCTCTGTTATGCGTCTGTATTGCCTTCAATGCTCAATTTGTTGTTGAACGTAATGAGATGTAATCGAAGGATTTCCTATAACAAGATAAAATTACATTAACTAATTGTTTTTGAATTGATCTTAACGAGTCTAACATAGGTATAAGCAATGTTGAGTTCGTGTCTGATTTTTGGCAAACCGCATACAGGAAGATAATCCTGTCAGCAACAGGTTGAAAACGTGAAAATGCTCTAGGAATTCATAATGACCCCAGAAAAATATGTTAAAAACAGTTGCAATTTTGATTAATTCGGTTATTCATAACATTAAATTACTCGCGAAATTGAACTAAACTAAAGGATTGCCCATGTCACAATCTGAAGACTCTGAAGCATTTGGGATTTGTTCAGACACGCACGTAGTTACAGTTGTACAGTGAGAGTAAGTGTGTCGGGTAACTTTGCAACAATTTTGTCTCACTTGCACGCACGCGAAACGAAAATTTATTTAAACTCTAAATAGCGTCCCAGATAGTGTAACACTCGCTAAACGTGGTACTTGCATTTGACCTATCAATGTCATCGACTCTAACTCGAAATTTTTGCTGCACCTCGGTGTGAATTTACTTGCACTAAGATAGAAAATCGATTAGTACTCACGGTTTTGTTGATGAAACCTTCGTCAATTAGCTTATGTATTGGAAATATGCTTCGTCTC
>JARJDV010005010.1:0-13473 GCA_030264675.1 Anaulacaspis nigra | reverse complement strand
TTCTCGTTTATTTCTCGCGCATAGCACAAGTGATACCAATAAACCAACTTAAAAGTTACTAGATTTGTCACAGGTCATAGCTTTCTATGTTTACATTAGTTTACATTGCGTAAAGCAAACAAATAAATATTGAATTACAATAGTATACACAAATTGTATCGCATTGCTTTCAAAAAAGAATGTTGTTATAAGTCGTGACGCTAATTAGACACTAACTACAATACACCTGGCCTCCGTACTCGTTGCTACGGTGATTGTTACAAATGATTAAAGACAAAATTAATGAAACAATTAGCAGGAGTTCACATGTAAGTAAGAAATTATTTGGTCGATCTGAAGAAGAAGAGAAGCGAAGTACAATTCTTACAAAATATCATGAAGAGAATTAAAATTCTTACAAATTTTAAATATAGTGGTATACGTGCAGTGCTGCCACCAAACTGGTAACTTTTACTTTTCACTTGACAAGTATGCTCATCATCGCCCATTTTGTTTCTGCCAAGGTCGTTCCTGTTTGCAATCATTGGCTCTGCTTCGTGAGTTGCAAGTGCTCCGAATTGGATTCCTGCACGTTTGCTGGTAATTCCTGAAGCGTGAGTGCGTAGTGTTTGCCCATTCAGTTCGTGATTGTGCACTGTATATACGCAAACTTGTACGCGATTCATGTACGACGTCGTCACCAGCAGCAGTCCGACAAATTATGCTTGATGTGAATCGATATCATCGATACGATACGGCCACCGTTGGCGGCCGTCCTTAATGTCTTATTCGTCTTGCCCACGCAGTCTTGTCAAGGAAACGCAGCCCTAACGAAAATCAGGTATGCTAGTGCCAAGGTACACACAGTCGATGGCAACATCATCCGTGACTCCGTCTAATGGACATGGCGACAATGCAATAACCATTGCGCATGTGAATTTCAGCAGCTTGTAAAATATTGTTTTTAGGATCGGAATGTCTATTGCGCGATAATTGTTTGGGTAATCTTTTTAGGTGACCAGGTGATATCTGACACCTGTCGTTCTATTTATCGAAGGCATCCGCATATACGCGTACGCAACGCGAGTCCGACCAGTTTGTAATCATAGCCAAGTAGAAAAACGCGTAATGAATGCAGCTTATTTGGACGCGTGACTCCGTTCGGCTTTTGTTCGTCGGCTGCAACGCAATGTTGTGGTAGTAGCGGGACAGCAAAGATGTTGTGATGCGTGTGTTGATGGAGGTTGCGCCGTCTCCCGTTTCGTCGTCGGCGTAGTGTGCCGCTGCCCTTCCATTGCGCCGCGCGATACATATGAAAATTGTCGATAAATTTCAAGGTCGCTTGTACGTCGCGTATTTCAGCAGCTCGCCATTTATTTATTGTGTACGCGAGTGTTGGCATTGGCGACGAGATAAACAGATACAAGTTTAACGCAAAGATCAACAGAGAGCCGCGCGCGCTCAGCTGCTTTTTCGAATGCCGCGCAACGCCGCCGCCGCCACTGCCGTCGTCCGTAGTCATCTATTTATACGTCCCTAACGCCCGCTGGGTGGTTGTTGCATGTTGCACTTCGCGTGCGTGCCCAAGTGTGCCTGATAGCGTAATATGTGCCACTCGCGTATTTACATTTGGCCTGACCGAGCGATCGATTAAAGGTATCAGCTGATTGCAGCTGCCGTATGACGTGTTGTGGTTTAGATCCGCAGACGCTTGCTGGTTTGCCTTATCTATTTTTATTTGTTCGACGATAATCCTAACCGAGTATCGTAGAATAATAAAAAATAAACAAATTGTTTGTGTCTACTGCTGTTCGTTTTTTGTTCAAGTCTAGCTCGGCATTAGTTCTCATATGTTTGCGTTGTAGGTGAACGATGGATAACTCCGATCAGCCGAGCTCCATACTGCACGTGAACCAGCTGCAGATGTATCCGGTGCCTGGCGGCGGCACTGAGAGCGCATCGCCGCTGCCCTTCGCACTTCTTCCCGGTGAGGGTGTCGTGCACGCCGGCCACTCGGTGTACGGTGCGCTCGTGCTCACCAATTATCGGCTATTCCTGCAGCTGTGCGACAGCCAGCATCACATAACGCTCGGTCTTTTGGAGGTCGTCGAGCACCGTGACTTGTTCTTTCTACATATCGGATGCAAAGATGCTAGAACGTACAGGTATGTGCACACATCGCGTGTGCTTTAGCGCTTTTTCTCTTTTACATAATCGCCGCCGTCGTCACGTATGCGCCTAATTGAATTTCACGTTTTCTCTTTTTATGCGCCTAGACTGACGTTTGACAATAACGAGACTTGCTTGGATTGGTTCGGCAAGCTGCTGAAGGCCTCAACACCTCCGAGCCACTTGGAAGAACTGTTTGCGTTTTACTATTACGTTTGGAGTAAGCAAGAACGTCCGCAGGAAGTACACGCCCGGATTGAACAGCAAAAGGCGCTCGTCTATGATGAGAAAACCTTTAATTCAGAGGTGCGTGTCAATGATGTTGTTGTTGTTGTTGTTTACCTGGCGATGGAACGTAAATATTTGAAAATGTTTGCATTTAGGTGGACAGGTTAAAGTTCAATTTGCATGGCACCTGGCGCATTAGTTCTGTCAACAAGAATTACAAACTATGCGCCAGTTATCCGCCGCAATTGCTGGTGCCTGCTTATATCACGGATGAAGTTCTGGAGACGGTTGCGAAATTTCGAAGCTCAAGGCGTATACCGGCAGTTGTCTGGCGCCATGTTGGTAACGGCGCAGTTATTGCGCGTTGCAGCCAGCCGGAAGTCGGTTGGTTGGGCTGGCGCTCCTCGGAGGACGAAGATCTAATTAAGGCGATATCGGAGGCATGCACGCAGGACCGTGGTCCACACACGTTGTACGTGTCGCATTCACCCGCCTCACATTCGTCCTCCAATCAGGATGAATCGACGCACATTAAGAGCACCAATATTGTGGACGACGGCGAAAAGAAAGTGAGTTTGTGACGCGTTTGATAGCGGTAATAAATTTGTTTTAATGTATTTTTGACCCTTTGCTTGCAGAAAGTTTTGATAATGGATGCGAGATCGTATACGACCGCGGTCGCTAACAGGGCTCGGGGCGGTGGCTGTGAGTGTCCAGAGTATTACCCGCGCTGCGAAATCAAGTTTATGAACTTGGCGAACATTCATTCGATCCGAAAGAGTTTTCATGCCTTACGACAGTTGTGCACATCGTCTGCTGATCAACCCAAGTATGTCACATTATTGATTTGTGATTCAATCTAGTGCAACATGAACGTTTTTTTTTATGACCGAAAATAATTTCGATGTTCGTTACAGCTGGTTTGGTTTGCTGGATGGCACTCGTTGGTTGCAACACATGTCGGGCTTAATGAACTCGGCCGTTTTATTGGTCACGGCGATCGAACGCGACGCGCGACCTGTTCTAGTCCATTGTTCCGATGGCTGGGATCGCACGCCGCAGATTGTCGCTTTGGCCGAATTGTTATTGGATCCGTTTTATCGTACTATTGACGTAAGTGATAAACGCGCATGTTGAATAATAATATCTCGTGCGACACGGACAACATGTTTTTCCTTGTTGTAGGGCTTCCGCATTTTAATCGAACGAGAGTGGTTGGCGTTTGGCCACAAATTTGCTGATCGCTGCGGGCACACCACCGGCAGTGAAGATCCGAACGAGCGTTGCCCAGTGTTCCTCCAATGGCTGGACTGTGTCCATCAGATTCTCAGCCAGTTTCCATGTGCATTTGAGTTTTCACACACGTACCTGGTAAGTGTGCCATAAACGAGCTCTATTGGGAAATTGGCTAATGCTTGTCTTGTGTGCAGGTTAAGTTAGCCCAACATACCTATTCGAATCTCTACGGCACGTTCCTATGCAATACGAAGCAAGAGCGCGAAAGCTTTTACGATACGACATTCTCGGTGTGGCAGTTCTTGGATCGGCCGACCTTCCGTAATCATTTATACAGTGCGCCGGTGGGTCCGCAGGTGTTGTGGCCGCAATGCAATGTGCGCGACCTCCGGCTGTGGACGGAGATCTACTTGGGTTCACTGGAGAGCCAGTCGGGCGGTTCCAATGCGGAGACAAGTCAGACCAACAGCGGTTCATCTTGCAGCATCAACGGAGATCTGGCGCAGCAACAACACATGACCAAGACGCGTTCATACGGTGATCTGCCGCACGCGTCCGACCCACCCGGCGGACACATTCGACGTTGTAGTGATCCCAATATAGTAGTGGACTCAATGTAAGTAGTAGTGGTGTTGTTTATGCACGCCATTTGGTTTAACTTTGACATTGTTCTTCTTTACGCCCATTGATGTGTTTACAGTAAAATGGCCTCTTTAACGATAAATCAAACAAATGCGTCATCTCAGGATAGTAAAACGAATGGCGATGTGATGACGGATGATGAATTGCGCCAGCGATCGCCGACGCCAAATAATTTTCTACTCGATGATAACGATTGCAAAAGCGATTGCATTTACAAGGATGACGACGACGACGAAAACGGCAGCAAAGACTTTGAGGACGATGACGACGACGTTAATGAAGCGGCGTCCGTGAACGATGTGATAGTAAAGACTGAGGGCATTTTGGCGCAGGGCGGCGCAGCGTATACTTGCCGCGAGAATGCACTTTGTACGGCGTGCGTGCATAGGCAGGAGGCGGCCGTCAATCCGGACATGTTGTTCAGTGTTAGTCTGGATACACCCGCGGGCGAAGCGTTCGATGGCAGTGATATTAATCATAACGGTGATACGAAGGACGATTCTTCCGATACTGAGGAATGCACAGACAGCAGGTCGGAGAATGTGACTGTCTTTTGTGAGATCAGCAACAATCTGAAGCGGCTGGTCGATGGCAATTCAGTGGAGACGAGCACCGAGACGCTCGTGTCGGAGAATGTTTGCAGCTCATCGTCGAAGGAGTTTAACGGCTTTGAAAAAGTCACCACGCCGAGTATAGAGACGGCAGATGGTGTCGACTCGTGCTCCGCGGCGGCGAACGCAAATGGCGTGTGTCGCACGTGCGCCCAGAAAATCAAGTATCCGTACCAGAATGGCGCTAGGCACACGCATTTGAATGGTCACATGGCTAATAATATCGATGAAATGCCCATGAATGGCAGGACTTTCTCGACGCCGCCCCTCTATTCGCGCACGCCAAGTGCGAACGGCTGGGACAGCACGTTCCTGTACTGCAACAACAGCCCGCCTCGTCAACAAATCACTACCATGCTGGACGACGATGGCCTTGTGCCACTTAAGTCCGATGTTCAAGAGCGATTATGGCATATTATCGACGAGCATCGGGTATGTGTTTGTAAAGCATGTGCGCGCAATTATTCTAAATTGGTTTCGTTTATTATTTAGAGAAAAGTTGAAGCCCTCCAAAGAGAATTACACACCTATCGCAAAGCGCTGATCAAACAAGTGTGTCACAAATGCAATCACAATGAAAACGATCGCAACGACGAAACGGTAAGTCTGATTAAAACGCTCGCTTAAGGCTGGCTGCTGAACCAAATGCACACTTACTCTTTCACATATTCACACCCATTGTTTACATAAAATTGATGACGATTATGATGATAAAAATGGTTGTTGCTTCATGAAAAAAAAAAGAGTCATTTATCACACCAATTGGCATACATTCTTGTACTTATTATTGATTTCGATGATCACGATTATTAATGATTAATTACGTATTTGCATTCTTGTTCATTTCAACTCTTTCTCTCACAATCACTCTCTCACTCATTCGCCGGGTTGTGGTGTGATTGTAGTCGTCGAGCGAGTCGGATAGTCTGCGGGCCACCTTGTTTGATGCTGATGATGATGATGATGATGGGTCGGAACGACGGGTCAGTGTTGCAAAAAAATTGAAAACATATATTTTAACAGCTTTTATATAACGTACTGACCCTTTACGTTACTGTTGTTCTGTTGGTTTTCTGTTTTCGTTCTTCAATGCAGTGTTGTATGCGTTCGATTAATGCGTATGAGTTTGTATAGAACTCGGTCGTCGAGTCTGTGTGCAGCGCCGGAGAGGGACAAGCTTCCGCCGTGGAGTCGCTGCGCAGCGACATGTCCTGGGAGGCGGTTGACGAAGGAGCTCCCCTGGCCGACAGCATACACACCACGCTCTGGGTTCCGGACCACGCTGTCAAATGCTGCACGGGGTGCAATACAGAGTTTTGGCTAGGTCGAAGGAAACACCATTGCAGGTATGTTGTGTACCATGCTAAGAGAAGGTAGAAAGAAGCTAAGGTCGTGTTTGTTTTGTAGAAGTTGCGGTCGCATTTTCTGTGCCGACTGCTCCGAGAACAGCACCCCGCTGCCGTCCGAGCATCTCTACGATCCGGTGCGCGTTTGCACCTCGTGTTTTTCAAAGCTCAGTCGCCGCGAGCAGGACGCGCTCGTTACCAACGCAACCGTCGACTTTATGCATAATGCAGACTGTAGTGATGTTGCGTTGTCCATGGGCGAGAAACAACTTGTCTCTACAGTTACTCCACTTCCTCTTGGCTCGTCGCATTTGCCCCAGCCGCACCTGCAGCAGCAGCAGCAGCAGCAACAACAACAACCGCCGCCACCGGCGCCGCAGCAGCAAATAAAGCAGTGCAAGACGCACGCGAATCGCTCAGCGGTGACGGCAACGAATGCACGTCAAATTACCGCGTCGAGTAATTAGAATTGTAATGGAATCATAAAGCGCCCATAAATTTATACACACACGTACTATGATGACTTTTCGCCTGGATTGCGCGTTGCTCAATGACAATGCGAATGCATTCGGGCGTGCAGACGACAGAAATTTTCTACGATATACGCTAAAGCATACTAGGAAATCGTAAGAGACCAATATTTGCGACAAACTGTAGATTTGAAACCAACCCCTAACGTGAAACACAAAACTAGTCAAAAGCCGAGACGAAATTCGAATATACAACTGATCCATTTAACTAATCTCCATTACTCGTATATAGCCCAAAATTTTGAAGTAAAAAAGAAAAAAGCAACCGCTAGTAACAAATTGCAATATGACGCAAGAACATAGACACTTTTGCCTGTGATGACTATGATTTTAGTGAAATACAATTGTTTGTGATGTGGGCGATCGTTGACGAAATTAAATTATTTTATTATTATTATTACTATTATTATGAGGAAATATTAAAGAAATTTCACTTAATTGAGAATTGGTAAAAGATTTTAATCACATTTACGTGCGTGTTGGATTAATATGATTATTATATTATCATGTAAATTGATTTAACAAAATTAACGAGCTGAACGAAATTAATTGTAGCCCGTTCAGCGAGAATTGGCATAGTAATTGATCCTATGGAAAGCAACTCCATGCAGGCAGTACATAATATAAACCGATAGATATGATTGAGAGCTATTCAACCGACTTGCATTAGTAAAGGTACAACCATCAAGACAACCATGAGGAAGTAATTATAAATAACTATACTGTTAAAGCAAACTAAAACATTAAAATACAAACAGAATTAAAACTATAAAATGAATATTATGTAAATGGATAATTTCTATTGTAAATGTAATATTAATATATAATATATATTATTGTACAATTTGCAATTAATTCATCCGTATGGGTATTTAAATTTGGATACGCAGTTGATCTAAGCCGAAAAGATCCCTTTTCAGGCGGAAAACACGTTTATAACAGTTATTAACTTTTAAAATGGATTTATAATCGTGTGCGTATTACGGTCGACGTTCGGTATAGTTAATTCTACTTAAATATTTATTGTTCTAATTCGAATACACTATTATCCGTAAAAGTGTAGGTGCGTATTCAATTTTTATCTAATTGTTTTGTTTATAAAGTGCTTTAGTGGATTACCTAGTTCGCTTTTTAGTTTGAAACTGGCAAAATTCATTTTTTCAACAGTGTGATAAACGGATAATCGCAATTTTTCGAGGTGTTTACCGTTAATTTAAATTTTTGTTTTATCGGCAATGTGCAGGTGTTATTTTTAAACTTTTATTGGGTTTGGTTACATCATTTTATCGGCGGGATATTTATATTTAAACGTTATTGATAATCCATTGTAATTTGTAATTAATTTATGGTTAGTTGGCAGTTAAGTGTGCTGTTAAATTCGCGTTAAGTCAAAATGCGGAGAACTTTGTAAATTC
Organism: Anaulacaspis nigra; assembly: GCA_030264675.1. NCBI lineage: Eukaryota > Metazoa > Arthropoda > Insecta > Coleoptera > Staphylinidae > Anaulacaspis > Anaulacaspis nigra. Next base: position 5,317 of record JARJDV010005010.1, on the reverse strand, counting down.
GCATTTGTTGAGAAGTTCGCAGCGTACTAAGCAGTTAAGTAACGTGCGCATTCTCCACGCATTCAAGTCAGAAACGATCAAGTGCCGGTGAAACACGAAACGAAATCTACCAGGGCCGCGCATTTATGGCTTGCTTGTTGTGCTCGATGCACTGAATTTACTCAGCTTGGGAGCGCAGACACGACGCGCGCGCGTACCTTGAATCATACATTCTCGACGTGCGCGACGCAAAACATCAATTAATTAGTACTCTGCTGTATAAAACAACACCTCTTAGCATCGCATCAAGACGCGCCACTTGCGTGCGACTCGTTACGCGCGATTTGCGAATCGTACTTGTTGACAAACGATGCGTTGAGCGCTCTTCGGCGTGCATTCGCAAGTTTTGAGTAAAACAACGTGCAGTGCGTCTATTACACACTATTGATTTACAATTCTCGTAGACTTGGTGGTAGTGTCTGTCGTTTCTTGAGCGGTGCGTGCGGTTTGCATTTGGCGGCATATTTTACTGCGGTTCGCGCACGCGATGGATGTCGATCGAAACGCGCCAGCAAGAAGTATTTGAATGCTTGCGTGCATATTCGTCCGCACGTTTTTTTACCTGCCGAGTGCACTTTGCGCGTCTCTCAATGCACAAGAACGGTTTTAAAACGTGTCAGTGCCAAAACGAACAACTCTTAAGTCATAACTCGCTCGTCTAAGTTGCCATAGTTTAGCAATTAATGCCATTTAGCAAGTAACACACAGTAAGTACCATTTTTCATTGAATAATTACACGTTATCGTTTACTTGAAACTCGTATGATTTTAATGCGCATAGTTGCATGCTGTGTGTGTGTGTTTTACACTTTTATTATTATTTGTTTGTTAGCCAGAGTAATGTTTGTATTGATTATCATCAAGAGAGCAATTTGATAAAATAACTAAAACAGCTTTTTGTTTATGCTTTCGCAAGTAATATCATACGAAAACTGCGAATTTATGTCACAAAACTGTCGCTGAAATGTTTGGAATATTTTCAGACTTAAGTTATCAGCAATAGCTTATTCGGTTTTGTTTATATAATTCGATTCGCTTTGGTATTCACCTTCGGTTTTTCTTATTGCGTATCGCTAATGTACGTCGTGAACAATTGTTATTTAATTGACGAAATCAATTGATCTCCATCGACAACAATGGCTCTTTCTCTATCTTATTTCAGCTGTCGGCCGGATCGTGAAACATGGCTAATAAAGGATGAATTGTTATTGAAATTGAGCAAGTATTGTTGTAGAAGCGGACAAAATGCGCGCATGATTTACGTCTCAATTGCATTTACATATTCAATTAGCAGCAATTAAATTATTCACATTATTCACGTGACGTAGGTGTAAGGTGAATGCATTATTCAATCATTTCATAAATATTCAATTGCCATCTCTTGCAACGCCGTACTTACTTACATATTTATTATTGTAAATAATAAAAAAAGGTTAATTTAACTTATACGTTAAGTGATTCATTGACCCAATGCAATGATTCACAACGGTTACTCATGAGAATTAGCGTATCACATGTTGTTTTTCAAGAGATAAAGAGATGATACACATTGAATGATGATGGCGCTTTTGATAAGCGTTCGAATTCGTGCTCGCGTTGTGGAATTATTTGTATCATTCGCACGGCATTGGCTTTGACCATTTTAATGATGCCATTATCATTATTCAAGTTCATTTTATTGTTAGTTTAGTTCATGAATTAAACATTGCTGTCCGTGTGTAATTATTATACTTAGTTGCCTTTTGCACATACATTTTTTTCGCCTTATTGGCAATGACTCAAGTATTTATGTGTGGTTATTTATGCACTTTTTTTTAGTGTCTTTCACTTGTTGACAATCGTGTGTTAACAGTGCTGACGCAAGTGACGATGAAGTAAACAAAAACAAGACGAATGTGCAACATCATAGAGTAATTTATTTATTATTTTCGTGCGCCTAGAGAAATAAAATTTTCCCCCGAACTAGTTGTGCAAAGTTACTTGAAATATTTGATCTCGATGACTTTGTGTGGCTAGTAAGTACACACTGGTTGGAAATGCGTACAAAACATGAAAAACAACTTTTACAAGTGGTTTGTAATCGTTTGATTATTCTATTGATATTACATTGATTTCTATAAGGTTTTATTGATCTGTCATAGACGCACTTGCCAGACATGGATGTTTCATAAGACTTAAATAAAGTTATCTTATCCAGGAGATTTACTGTTGTTACTTAATAGATGATTATGTTTTAGTATAGTTGTGACAGGCGATTGATGGATATTAATTGTGCTTGTATCATTTTGCAGAAGAGAATGGTTTGTCCACATCTTCGGAAGCCTAAATTGCAATACATTTTGTACGCTGGCGTTTTCTTCCTTCTTTCTGGAATCATTCTCATTTTTCTATGGCCAACCATCTTCACCTATGTGATCAACCAGAATATGGGTATTACACCCATTTCGAACTATTTCAATTACTGGAAACGCACCACGAAGCCGGCTTATATGGAAGTGTATCTTTTCAACTGGACCAATCCCGAAGATGGTCACAATGAAACAGTTAAGCCGAGGTTCATTGAAGTGGGACCGTTTCGCTTCAAGGAGTTTAAGGAAAAGTTTGATTATACTTTCAACGCTAATAACACGTTGACATTTCGACAGAAGAAGATTTGGTATTTCGACGAGGAAGCAAGCTGCTGCAGTTTGGATACAGTAATTACTACTTTGAATGCAGTTCTAGTCGTAAGTTTAATTCTAATTGAAGATGGGTTTGTTTTCGGAAAAGTAATGATGTTTATTTTCAGACGATATCGCATAAAACCAAAGATTTCAGCTCTTTCCTCAAGGTTCCTATAAGTATAAGTTTAAGGGCATTATCACCGAAATTACACGTTACTAAAACTGCAAGAGAATTGTTGTTTGAAGGTTACGTTGATGAATTGTTGGCAACCCTGAAGAGTTTTGGAGTATCTGGACTTCCAGAGGGTGGACGTTTCGGATTTCTACATGGGGTAAGTCACTGTTTGGGTTAAATTGGGGTGAAATTGAAGAGTGAATTTGTTTTAGAAAAATGATTCGTCCAAAGATGGAATTTACAATATGGATATTGCTCCAGCAGCTAAGGGTTTGATTCGCAAGTGGAATTATGAATCGGAGACTCATTATTTTAAAGATACGTGCTCGAAAGTTCATGGTACAACGGCAGAAATGTATCCTCCTGGTCGGACTCGGGATGTTATTACGTTCTTCTCAGGCGATATGTGTCGTCAACTTCAGTTGGATTACAAGGAAGATATTACATTCTACGGTCTTCCAACCTATAGGTACATTGCGGATAAGAGACTGCTGGATAATGGCACGATTTATCCGGAAAATAAATGTTACTGCAATGGCGATTGCTTGCCTTCAGGATTGTTAAATGTGTCTGCATGTCGTGATGGCAGTCCGTTCTTTATTAGCATGCCACATTTTCTGAATGCTGATCCTGTGTACGTTCAAGGAGTTCAAGGTTTAAGTCCTGATGCTAATAAGCATCAGTTTTATCAAATTGTTGAACCTGTAAGTTGTTTCTCTCCGTATTTGTCGTTGAATAAGACCATGATAAGCAGCTTAATTCATGAGTTTCCTTGCAGACAACTGGAATTGTGGTTGAAGCAAATATTCGAATTCAGATGAATTTTCATCTAAAACCAATCGATTTAATGCCGTAAGCCTTCAAAATAAGTTTCATGTTCAGCTGATTCATGGTATTTGTTTTAGAATTATCAATGATGTACCCAACGTCATGTTTCCTGTTTTATGGTTCCAAGTGCATACAAAAGGTACACCGGAAGTTGCATCACGCATAAAGAATTTGCTCAATTTGCCAACCATTTTACAAAGCGTAGCATTTACAATAATCGGTGCGAGTGTTCTTATGATAATTGTTGGTCTTTATGCGAAAAAACGCGATAGAGTGCATCCGCCCAAGATGACAACTAGTGTACTCGAATCAGTGCCATTGAAATCATCGGAATTTAAGGATAAACTTTCCAGCTAAACTATGAAACTTATCGCCCTCACTTCCTGTTTTATTAGTGCACATATTTTGCCATATCTTTTTTATGTGCCAATTTTAGTTACCATATCACTACTTCAATGAATACCTTTATTGAGTATTCTTCAAATGCATGAAGAACTAGTCAATTGATTGTCAACTTATCGGAGTGCTAGAGAGGAGTTGCGGATTTTTCATTGAAAAAGTTATCAATTTTATACTAAACTTGTTTAAAAGTTCATTTAATGTTATTAATATGTTTGTGATATTTTATTTCTGGGTGTGATTGAGCGAGTATCAAGAATGGACAAAAATCAATTAATAATGATTACGAGCTCAAGTTACATATCATGGTAACCAAAAACCATTTTGGGTAACACCCCAATAAACTTCATAAATAATATGTTTTGCAATTTATAGCGAGTAAATATTTTATACAAGGCTTTATTTATATACCAATGTTTTTCATTTAATGGTATTTGCCTTCATAAGGAATGCAATTGTAATATGACAGTAAACCAAAAATGTATATTGAATCATAATTATATTAATATAAATAATTTCTTTTTCTAATTAAATTTGCGCCTTATTTATATCTCTATCTAGGATAGTTTTTGAATAAATGGGTTGTTTTTTTAGGTGAATTGTTCAATTTGTTTTGTGATACCTCCTGTATAATAATTTAGGTTGGACAATTTAAATTCACAGGAATGTTGACTCTATATCAGTCCTAATGTCCTGAATCATACCCTACCTTCAACCTCATGTCTACTATTTGTGACTTTTAATGACGTTTCTCAATTTTTTATTCTGCAATAATGATGTTCAGGAATTGAAACTAACAGAGATGATAAGGAGCAACCCTGTTGTACATTTTAAAATTGTTCATGCAGGCGCTATGGAGAATAGGTCTTGAATGAATTGACTGCTTACCCTATCATGCATGAAGTTTTTAAAATTTTATTTATAGTTCTATAAGGAGCAAACCAACAAAACAAGATAGGATGGACACGAATGTTCTGAAATTATATACCACCAATTTTAGTTTTTTTTGTTGAAATGGAGTGGCTCCACTAGTATACACCAAGGACTTAGGCCACCATGCGCCCTTTGTACAGCTCTGAAATTTTAGTTTATTATTGGTGAATTGTTGAAACTATTCAACAATTAACTCTGAATGACAATATAAGGAACTCTGTTCTGCATAACATGACAATCAGTTTGCTGCTATCATTCTTTATTAGAGTTGAATGATAATT
>JARJDV010004998.1:0-11324 GCA_030264675.1 Anaulacaspis nigra | reverse complement strand
TTTATCAATAATCTCTCTATCAATTAAGTCACTAACAAATTGAATTTTAATTACACATATCAAACTAATTGATTAATTAAAGAGATTCACTCACGTCTAAATCTTAACTAAAGTGCAGTATTTCTTGCAGTTCATGCGCTGTTGACGTCTAACAAGCAGGCATTTTGTTCATGTAAATGATTTCGTTGTAATTTATTTATTTCCTTGCAGCGTTCGCAATTATTTAATAGTTTTAATCACAATATAATATCTTTAAAGATGGTCATTAAATAATTATCTATATTTTGCACTCTGCAATTAACCAATAAGAAATTTAATTATTAATTAACTATACCTATCGGCTCACAAACTAAATGCTTATCACGTACATACACGCAAAATATCTAAGAAATTTTATTCTTGTTACACTTGACCGTTAATTAAGCAATTTAATTAAAGTTAAACGCGCCATCTGTTCAATTCAAATAAGCATTTTATGGATGATTATAACTCAATCAGGATGCAGTTATTTAACAAATTATTGAACAGCGTTTGCAGACATTTTTGTTCTCACTGAATTCAAGATTGAGTGAACACTCCATTAAAGCAACTTTAACGACCGTGTTCATTCACCTACAGAAAAATCTTCTTGATTCGTTTGGACGTCTCGAGTGTTACTTAAGCGCTAATAAACCTGTAATCAACCATCATGCACACATTTTAAATGGCTGTGATGTAAGACACTTCGGCTTTAGCGTGATGATAAAACAAAAAAGCGTGCGCCGAAATAAAAATTCACCTGGCGCATGGCTATTCATATATTCAAATATCAACCTGGGCGTTTCATCATTCAAGTCAATCGCATTTTTAACTTGCCGCCAGAATTTGCATTCTATTAATACGCCTTTTATCATTAAATGTCGTAAACCTTGTTTGTTGCATGCATACATTCCAAGAGAATTCAAGAACACAACTAAGTGGGCAAGATGTAAGTCACACATGACTTAAATTAAAATGACTTACCATGTGGTGTCCAGGTATCCGTATCTTCGGAGATGGATTGCCAATCCTGTTGCAAATCTTCAAAACTTGCCATGGCGTTGCCAATCTCTTCAACTTCCGCTTTCAGTGATATTATATATTGGAAATATATATATAAAATGTCAACGTCAGGACGTTTTGTGTAAAAATGCGCAATTCACAATAATTTCGCACAATAAGTCACAAATAGTTGATAGAGTTTAATGTAAAGCATACATTAATTGATGCGGTTGTTCGTTATACCGAGCACTTGGCGATCAAAATTTGATCGGAATTGAAGCACATGGCGAACAACGACGTGTGGTCAATCACAATATGCACAACGGACGACAAACAGGTAAGAAGTGCATATCGAATGCGGACAAAGTGGATTCGTCTGCGCACGCCAAGAAGACTCCTCGTGCGTTTTTTTCTCTCGCTGAACAACAAGCCGCTCGCCGAAAAGTTTTCGAGCGCTCGCGATGCGCGATGTGCTCAGCAATGCGATCGCGCGCACACTCAACTCAGCAACTCGCTAAAGCTGCGAACGCCACGCACGCGGCGCGTTACTTTCGTACCCGCGGCATAATTCTTCGGCGACGCGTCGCACGACAACGGTCGCTTATGCAAATTCGCCCAAGAAGTTGTCCAAGTTGTCCACAACGCTTCTGCACACACGACGATAAGGTGTGCGTTGACCGCGCTTGGAGTTCACGTGCTGAACAAATATTAAATTGACAAATATTCTTCGATAGCATCGATGAATTATGAAAAGAAAGTCGAACCGCATGAGGTGATTAATTATGGATTACAATATTAATCAGCTAACGAAATAAGATTAATGAGTGCGTGGCGCATGTGTGACGGCGAACGAATGTGGAGAAGAAATCTTCGAAACAAGTGAATGAACTTGTCCGGAAGCGAATGTGAATGTTTGCAAACTTTTGGCAATGTTCATTTTTGGCAAATACAATGAACACTTTCAACTCATTTACATTTATATACACACTTTTCTTTTCGTAATAGATCATTCATTTGGAAGTGACAATGCCAAATTATATAATTAACACATTTTTGGCTATTCCTTCTAAATTCTTCCGGTAAGATATTTAAGTAAACCGAAAGTAATTTTGGTTTTACGCAATAAATGTACGATGGCTTGTGTCATTCATAAACTTAAGCCATGTATGTAATAAATAATATAAGTTATAATTAAAGTTAAAAGCAGTTTGAATAATTTAAATTAAACTACAATGCTCTATATAGGCAACTAATGATACACCACAATGCCAGTGTCCATCAGGTGCTGCCGCCAGAGGCAAATGTAGTAACTTGAAATATTCGCTGTCACAATGACAAACAGCTGTCAGAAAGTCAGTGCATCGTGTGAGTCGCTACGTAAATCCTGTTGCCTGTAGTGTTTTCCTGCTGTTGCCGATGGGGCCTGCGAATCAGTGCCAGTTTGTGCGGCAAGTCCTCGTCGAAAAACGATTGATCCACTGCAAGACGTCTTAATTAATGTGCGTGTCCACAGCCGCAATCAACCGGACAATCGAGCGGTACGAGCACATAGCTGGAAACTTCCAATCCAAATCACAAGCCAAAGCAATAACACAAAGCACTTTAATTTCGCTTGCCTTTGCTGCTCAATTGTTAATGTAGGTAAGTTTTATTTAATCGGCCGATGCCATTACTGCATTAATTAATAATCAGTGACATGCTCGTCATCGAGCGCATTACCGAATGGTAATCGCGATTTCATTTCATTTCATGCAAAATGCATCAGCGATTCTTTACTGTTCAAGGCGTGTATTAATTGGATACGAGTCATTAAATAACCTGCCATTAAGTACAGCATTCATTGGAGGCGGCGTCCGAAATATAGTCGTAAACATTTCCATTGGGAGTGTGTCATGTTGTTAATGAGATTGTTATCAGAATCGCAACTGCAGCATGACATTGCGTTCGATGTCGAGTGTGTTCAAATTTTTGGCTAACAAGATCAACCGACTCCATGCTTGGCTATGTCTGAGAATTGAATTGAGTACAACTGACTATACAAACGGCTAAAGGGTCAATCGTCATTGAAAGAGAGCATCATCATATATTAGTGCGCTATTACTGTCGTTAATATTTCGGCTACGTGCTTGAATATGCGGTCCTTATCATAATCGCTCTTCTAAGAATCGCTTCATTGTATCATTTTAGGAGAGATTATCGTGTTTAGAAATACGTACACGCGTTTTTAAACGCAGACGTCAGGCATGATTGTGACTAACGGAGTGTCTCTAACCTCGCAAAGTATTCAAACTTTCTCAACGAGAGATGTACTAAAAAGTTTGTTCAATGTTCAAGTTCACAGGGTGATGATCATAGGCAGATCTACGTATAATAATATTGATCATTTACATCACTTAAAGTCATTCAAATATCACCTTTTTTACAATGATTTTCTAAAGCGCCTCGCAACAAACGCAAAGTGGATTAGAATAACAAGAAACGAATTGATAGATTTTAACAACGAGCATGCGCAACGTACACAAAGTGGTCACATTTGAATAACTAATAGTGTTGCTGCTGCTGCTGCTGTTGCTGTTAGCCATCTAAATTGTTTCACTCATTGTGAGCATCATTAATGAACATAAACCGCACATATTCGAACGGCTTGTTTTGTCCAATTTAGCAAGTCATGCTGACAAGTGTAATAATGCAAGGCTAAATTTTCAACAAATGTTTTATATGTGCTTTCGCATTTTGCTAACGTAGTCGGCGCTTGCCGTTTTGTTCGACGAAAAGAATAGGCAGTAATCCCACGCGGAACGCGTGTTTTTCTTGCCGCGAGAGGAGAGAGATGCGCACGTAATATCCTTTTGTCATATTACAATTCGATTCTTATCTGGCGCATGTATTTTCGAATATCATTCGATCATTATCACAACGCGGTTTGTTTACTACGTGCGTACATTATTCGGGCGATTGATTCCCCCGGAGTTGAGTTTGAAACATATATCGACGAAAAGCGCGTATTGTTAGCATGCGTATCAAGTCATTTCCTCCATCATGCTGCCTGTAAGTAAACAACGTGCTTTTGACATAAATTAATATTAATCGTATGTGCTTTTTAATTAATGCGCTGCCAATGAGCATACCTCGCATTCTTCGCAGGTTAAATAACGTTCACTTCGTATTTACTACGAATAGCAGAGCAATCAACTGCACATACCAACTTTGCAGCCGAACGATTTATGAGAAATGAATGTGCAAATAATTTTCACAAACAGCAATTATGCCCGTTGTGCATAGTGTAGAGTAATTTTCCTTATAACGATGACGATGGCTGTTTTTCAATTTAAATGTACTTGTAGTGAAATCAACTTGTCTCGATCAGTGTTTAAGTTCGATAAGCGCGTTGCGCGTTAATCACTCACGTGCCGGCGGAAATTCTGCGATATTAATTGGCTGTCATTGTTATTATTGTTGCGTTTGTTGGCATGCGAGTGCGGCAAATGAAGCAGGAAGTTTAGCGCGCACGCGGCGTGAGAACAGTTGGCGACAAGTCAAAATTGCACTCACATATGTAATACGCGGAGTGCGTTCTCTCGCTGCATGCACCCGAAAACTATTTCGAATGTAAACACATCAACTGGCGCAATGTTATGGATTTGTGCATGGATACACTGAACTTTGCTCGCTGCTGCATCGCATTGAGAATCGTACATAGAGAGAAGGTAGCAAGCAGTGCGCGTCGTGCCAATTGATGAAAAATTGATGACTTGCTACTATCAATCGTGTGAGCGAAACGACGTACATGAGGTGGCGAATGTGCAGTGCAATTACGTTTGTGATAATAATGCATGATAATAGTTGCCGCATTCTTTGCAATTTGTGCATACTGCGGTCGTCGTGCTAATCAGTTTACGTACGCGTTGGCGGCAACCATTTGAAGAGCGTTTTCTTCTTGCTTGCAGAATGGATGGTGAAGAAGATGTCAGCTACTATTGCACGAACCTGTGGGAGACAATGCATAAAAAGCCGCCTCCGCACGAGATCACGCGGCAGGCATCCGGATGCAATTCGGATTTGGGTGATATGTGTTTTATGATGGTGGAGTACATTCGAGACGCGATGAAGGTGAGTTTTGTAAAAGTTGCGCGTGTGTGTGTATGAAGTTTTGATTTATTTCGTAATTTTATAGGCTATGGATATGATGAGAGGACATCACATGCTTACTGATGTGGTTTTACAAGTGGACAGTGAGCTTTTCCATGCGCACCGGGTGATTTTAGCCGCCGCCAGTCCGTACTTTAAGGCAATGTTTACTGGCGGTCTAAGGGAATGCGAAATGGACCGCGTTACGCTGCAGGGTGTTTCGCCGACAGCGATGGGACGGCTGATACACTTTATGTACACCGGGCGGATACGCGTGACCGAAAATACGGTGTGTCAACTCTTGCCCGCCGCGACAATGTTCCAAGTAATGCACATATCACTTGCTTCCCATCGCGTTCGTAATGAATGCTAATGCAGAGCGTTTGATTCCAGGTCACGAATGTGATTCAAGCGTGCTGTGATTTTTTAGAAAGACAACTCGATCCCAGCAATGCCATTGGCATTGCCAATTTTGCCGAGCAGCATGGCTGCGCCGAGTTGTGCAAAAAGGCTAATCAATATATCGAGAGACATTTCAGTCAAGTAGGTCAATTATCAGCGAAATGATAGCGCGGTTTTTTTGGAAGTCAATTGGTTGACGTGTTGTAGATTTCTCAAGAGGAAGAGTTTCTTCAGCTGAGTGCGTACCAGTTAATTAATCTAATCAAAAAGGACGAGCTCAACGTACAGGATGAGATGGAGGTGTACGGGGCCGTCTTGAAGTGGGTGAAATTCGACGAAGAGAATCGCCGGAAACGGATGGAGTCGATTCTCAGTGCAGTACGTTGCCAATTCCTAACGCCGCGCTTCCTTAACGATCAAATGACTAATTGCGACGTACTTAAAAAGACGCCAGCTTGCAGGGAATATTTAGCTAGAATATTTAAAGTAAGTATGCGCACGTAATTTTCGCAAAGCGGACGTTTGTATTAACCGAAAGCGTTTTGCAGGATTTAACTTTACACAAACGTACAATTGTTAAAGAACGTACTCCAAATACTCCTAGGATAATATACATTGCTGGCGGTTATTTTCGGCAGTCATTGGGAATTTTAGAAGGTTACCACGTGGATGAGAAAACGTGGCATCAACTCGATCATCTCACAGTGCCAAGATCAGGGTTGGGAGGCGCATTTTTACGAGTATGTTTGATTGCTTCATATGTGCAGTTCAATTGAAAGTAATCTTTGGGTTATTTAGGGCAATTTCTATGCGGTTGGGGGAAGATATACAACTCCTGGGAATAGCTATGATAGCGATTGGGTTGACAAGTACAGTCCGACAAGGGATCAATGGCGACCGTGCAGTCCAATGTCAGTGCCTAGAAATCGCGTTGGTGTTGCTGTTATGGACGGACTTTTATACGCTGTAGGCGGAAGTGAGGGCTCCAAGTACCATAATAGCGTTGAATGGTAAAACTTAAAAATGTCTAGTAATTATGGCGTTTGTAAATAATTGGGGTTTTAGTTATGATCCAGATTTCGATCGCTGGACCAACGTGAAGGCGATGCATTATAGGCGATTGGCTGTGGGTTGTGCGGTTGTTAATCGCCTGCTGTATGCAATCGGCGGCTTTGATGGCAGCGAACGCCATAAAACTGTCGAGTGTTATCATCCGGAGAACGACGAATGGACGATGGTGACGCCGATGCATACTATGCGCAGCGGGGCAGGTGTGGCGGTAATCAATCAGTTTATTTACGTGATAGGCGGTTACGATGGCTCGAAGCAGTTGAGCACGGTGGAGCGCTACGATACGGAACGTGATCATTGGGAATTCGTAAGCAGCATTAAAGTTGCGCGCAGCGCTTTGAGTGTTACGGTGCTCGATTGCAAAATTTACGCGATGGGGGGCTACGACGGGCAGAATTTTCTAGAAACTGTCGAAGTATATGATCCCGCAACGGATACATGGGTGGATGGTGATCCACTGACATCGGGCCGGTCAGGACATGCGAGCGCTGTTTGCTATCAGTCTCCGTGCATGCAAAATTGCACCATTCGCGCCTCAGTTAGCTCACCGCACGCGGCGAACGCATCGCATCGCTGACATTTACCTTTCGAAGTTGTGGACGAGATTGAAGATGCATTTAGCGCGGTTGTCAATGCGATCGCGCGGTACCAATACAAATTTGAAGATTCATTCCTCGATACGCTATTTCATAATACGGATTGATGCAATAAGTATAACAGCCTTTAAAAAATCGGAATTACTCGTACAAAGTTTTGTATAAGCCTAGAAAAGAAATTGTGTATTATTATTGTTGATTTTAAGCGCGCGCACGCACAAAATGTGTCACGACTTGGTATCCAAGTTTCAAGTCATCAATGCATACTCAAGATGGCCAACTTGTAAAAAATGGTCTACAATTCTTTATTAATTAATTATCTCATATCATTTGCTTAATTTAATGTTTCAACTAATCACGAATGCATAAGTATAATATTTATACTTCTAGTCATCTCAATCGCCAAGTTAAACTTATTTCCACGAAAATTTTGTACCATTCTAAAATATATACGTTAATTATCTTAATCACATAATTGTGTTAGCGGAAAATCAATGACGCTTCCTGTTCTGACGCTTGTCGTGGTTTGTTGAGTATCGTCCATCGTGTTTCTTTGATTTGCTGTGACGTTTGTCGTCATCAGAGTCAGATTCAATCAATTTACGCTCTTTCTTCATCCACTTTCGACGTTCTCGTCGCTCAATTTTGTTGAGTTTTCTGGAAATATTAAACAAAATTAATGTTTGACCTTATATATTGACTAAGGATTATTACTTGAGAAGAGCTTTCTTTTGTTTTGTTGACAGAGAGTTTAAGAATGTTGCTTCAGCGTTGGGATCCTCTTCATCAATGAGTAAATTGTTTGTTCCATTGGTAATGTGCTGTTTCTTGAGTGCAAGACCATCTTCCAACATCTGTTGGACCAAGGAATTCTGATCAAGAATGGGGGCAGCTTCTAAACTTCTAGCAGCGCTCATTGATAAACTGTACATGGGACATTCTTTGTCAGTGTTGATATGACCCCATTTGTGGCACTTGATGCATCTAACATTTCTGACTTGGATGCCAAAGGGTTGATCTCTGATCTCCTGATCACCTTTACAGTAACTCTCACGTGGTGCGTTATATTTGCGTTGCCATTCAAACTTATATTCTGGCTCATTATCTTCACGTTCTCTATCCTTTTTGACGCCTGGCGGTGGTTCATACATGAAGTTGATGCTCAGCTTGTCCTTGCTGTCTTTGCTAAGCATTGCTTTATTATCATGCAGATCCTGCTCCTTTTCATATTGTTGTCGTAATTCTTCCTGTTTCTTCTTATATGCATCAGCTTTTTGTTCTGCCATCCATACCTATGTGTAAATATTATGAGTAATGTTCCTAGATATTGCACAATAACACTTACTCGTTTCAGGTTGTCACGCGACGCTGGATGGAAGAATTTCTTACACATGTAATTATTAAACCCTTTACCCATGTTGAAGTTGATTTATTGCACGTAATACCACAAAAGACACTGCTTTTACGCGCTAATCACTAGTAAACGGCAGAAGTGAACACACGAACTGATCTGACTGTTGAGGTTAGGTTGATAGGTAAATGTCAATTTTTCAAGGTTGATAGTACGCATGCGTCATCAAGCACGTCTTCGGGTCCAACGGTTGCAGTAATCACGTCGTTCATTGGTGGTTTGCAAATTTATTGCTAATTTATATTAATTACATTCGAATTATACGACTAACTATATAAATTTATTGTCAGTGAAGTGCTTAACTAAATTACGTGTTCGACGCGTTGCTTCTGCGCTGGTGTTCTTGATGAAGAAAATGTTTGCTGCCGATCCGTCTTTTCCCTCCAAATCTGTGAAGTCTACAATGTCGTCCTTATCCTGCAGCATTATCCCAACGCCAATAAGTCCAAACAAGAAACCATAAATACTGTAAGTTTTCCATTCCTTTACTAATTCGTCATACGGATACAAACGCTCAATCTGCGTGCCCAACAATTTGCCATAGAACAAAAGACGTTCATAATAGTACTTCATAAATCGTTCGTAATCGTTATACAGCAGTGCATCTGTGTTCATGTACACAACATAGCCGACATCCAATATGGGTGAAACTTTGCGCACCAATTGAAAATCAACTATTTTCGCATCTACTAGTTGATTATTTTCGTATTTGAATAAAAAGTTGTTCATCCAACTATCGCCATGCGTAATAATGCCATGCTTCCAATCTGTTTTAGTTGTCATATTGAAAAACTCTAAAGCTTTGCCTTCGTAGTTTTTCAACCTCGATATATAGATTGATTCGCTGACTGGATCGAATAGGGTTATCGCATGTTCAATGGCAAGCAGAAAGCAACCAAACAACGATGGGTCTACGTATTTTGGCGTATATAAATTATTTAAATCCTGCGTCAACGTGTTGAATACGTCTGGTGTTTGGTCTTGCATAGCAAATGAAATAGCATGCATTTTTGCATAGTGTTTGATCAGTAGCAAAACCTGTTCTTCATTTAATAATGTCTTTGGTATATTCATCTGATATCCACTTGGTCGAAGATCTTCCATGATTAAAATCATTTTGTTATCAACGTTACATGCTCCATAATACTTTGGTAAAGCATTGAATGGTTCTAAGATATTTCTTTCAGTCTGAAACTTGGTGAAAGCTGGGTATATTTCGCTGTAGAAATGGATTTCCCGTTGGAACAATTTCTCTGTCGGGAAAATAGTCGAATCCTGTGGTGCACATTTTAAAATCAAATCCAACTTCTTTGAACTTTTATTTGACTTGATCTGAACCATCAGTATGGAACTCAAGTATCCATCACCTTTATTCGCACCCGTATCGGCAGTAACCTCAAAACTTTCAAACTTTGCTTTCGTTGCAATTGTGTTCAACAACTGTTTGATTTTGGGATCGTTGAGGACAGCGAATGAATTCATGTTCGCTTAGTAACTGTGCAAAAATCAAACAGTCGCCTAGTTTATATAGCGTCAATAACTATCCGATTTTCTAATCGTTTCAGTGCATGTTTAACTAGTAACTGAAAATAATGTAAACAGCCGTTTATTTTTATAGAGACGAATTGACGGTCACCAGATAAACTTTGCAAATTAGTTAGCATTATGCATTGTGCATTCATTGAAAGAAAAATGCCAGTAATGTAACTATTCGTGAGACAATAGATATCAGGAATTGTAATGAATGTTTGTCCATGAATGTTCATACAAAAACAGTATACATTTAATAATTATTCCAAGTACATCAATATCTAATTTACAATGTACTCGTAAAACACTTTATAATTATCTGAATAGCTTTTTGTTAGAGGTATATTCAAACGATCACTAGCCATGTATGCAGCGCCAATAGCGGCGTGCGTGCGTAATTTCATTAACGTTAATTGCTTCACTTCGGGACGTTTGCGCAATTGTTCGACGAAGCCAGGCTTCAGTAAATGCCAACTGAGCCATACGGAACCTACGCACACAATGTGTAAACCACCCTCGCATTCTGTTAAAGTTTTATCAGCTTTTTTATGTACTGAAGTTATTGCTTTCGCTAAATCCCTTCCAGCTTGGTGGAAAATATGTTTTGCTAGTGCATCCTCCATGTCTGCATTATATGCAACCTTTTTGCATAGTTCAGCAATATAAGCCTTATTGAAATTATTATAGAAAACGCCCAAGATCTCTGTAACATCCACGATGGAAAAATGATCCTTAATTGTCTTCCACACCGTGTCAATGGGATAGGGACTTTCTTGAAAGCCATCTAGGTGATCCATACAGTATTTAATTGCAGTATGTGATATTTTAAATGCTAAAATGTCCAAGGATTAATAGAGGAAAACTTTGTTATTGCTGATCTTACCACTTCCTTCATCGCCTAAGCGGTCACCATAACCTCCACATTGCGCTACTGAATCATCGGGGTTGATGAGAAGAGTATTTGAACCCGTACCGGCAATACATGTTACACCTCCACTGGAGGACACAGCCCAAATAGAGCCATGAGTATCTGAAGCGATTGTAAACTTTTCGCTCAAACTCGGATAATTGCTTTTTAATAAGGAAATTAAACGATCATTCGTTTCTTGATGTTCGCATCCACTTAGTGCCAAACCCTAAAAATGACAATTGTATGACAAGTAATT
>JARJDV010004985.1:0-15623 GCA_030264675.1 Anaulacaspis nigra | reverse complement strand
TGATGTTGAGGGTACTCAATAATGTTTTAATTCACTGACATTATAATGGCAAAGTAACAGCACAAAATTGGTAACTCTATGGTTAATAATATTAAAGCCATTTACATCAATAACTTTGTAACATTTCAGGCAGTTTCAGCTACCAAACTACAAATATAGTAGAGGCCATAAATATTACATTTTATACAAAATTTATGTAAATTGTAATAATCATTCATATGATCATTATAGATCTTTCAGTATTGGCACCACAGTATTTAAATATATAATATGAGTATTTAAATATATTAAGTGTTAAGAAGTCCAGAATGTGTATTTTGTTGTGGCTCTGCTATCAACAAATTGCCCGCCAAATTCTAAAATCAAATTCAGAATTAATAAATTCGTAAATTAAACGCTTTTATACATATTTTGACAAGTTGATAGGTTTGTAAAGTTTAATAAATTTGTTGTCATTTATATTCTAACAAAAATTAATAAACAGAGCTTAAATTGTATATACATCTTATTTTCAAACACAAGGGGCCATGTGTCGAGAAAATCAATACTAAATTATCCAGCTAGTACCTCACAGAGAACACTTGTTAAGTTATCCTTGTGCAGATCCTTACAGGATTTTGCACTTATGTTGAAATCGGAGTACGTTGAGTATTTGAATGTAGATGTCCTGGTAGTAATATTTTCAGATTCGTGTGTTGTTGGATCTATTTATACATTTATTGAATGCTCAATCAAAAATAGCTCATGACTACCCGATTATATTAACTCCAATTACGTTCGTCTTTAAAATTCCATGTGTGTCCTTTTCTCTTTACAAAAGTAGTATGTTGAACTAATCAACCAATACGTTATCGAAGAAAAAAGACGTAATTTCAAACTTAAAAGGAAAGCGATGCGTTTGCTCTCGGTAAAGGAATGCATGCCGCATATTAAATCACTCTTTAAAAACAAAAAATGACATTTATAAGTCAGATCATTAATCATATCAGCAGCCGCGCAATGGTTTAAGAACAGAACGACAGTCGTGTATGTTTTTGATTTGATGGATCGATTTTTACATTGATCGATCGATTATTGAAAAATGGGGATACATTAGCAAAGAGAATGGAAATGTTTGGCGTATGATGTACCCATTATAAAAAGAGGAAAATGCGGTATATGCAAATTCATCCTCACGGGCTGGACCAGTCACTAAGAGAGCGCATATTGATTCCATGTGACTGGGTCAACAACTGCAAACCTAGAGAGCATTACTGCTCCATAAAAACAATGTAGGATGCTGCAGATTTGTACTGTCGATGAAAATACAGCTTCCTTTTAATTTAAACAATGAAATAACAGATAGAGATGAATTTCATGATAATATCAGTTATTGTAATAGCTTCTAGATTGATCAGCCAGAGTTGATTTGTTTGTGAACGTTAATCCAAGTTAATCTTGTGTGAATTTATTAAAGCCCCCGTATAATAATAAATCATCACATAAATGAAAAGTCAAACAGTAGCACAACGGATATATACATATAAGCGATGGGTCTGCAAAATGTAAATGTCATGATAAATGCGCGATTTATCAACGCTGTGCATCTAAAGCCGCCCTTTGTTGAATGTGTTTACAAGCGCTGAATTAAAAACCTGAAAGATTTGAATTGACATTTCAGATACGGAGTTTCGCAAGGGCAGCATTATTTTTATAGCTTTTAAGATTTCCAACATCAAGCATTAAAATGTAGCAAATTATTCCCATCGAATATGTGATTCAGGAAGTATTGGAATACCATTAAGGAATTTTATCATTTTGTAAACAATTTTGCTGAAAAATGTGGCACACACAACAAACGTCAATTTTCGCAAGAAGTTTGCGTATTGTATGAGTCTCGGTGGATGGCACAGCGAAAAAATAGGAATGGCAAGACGAACCGGAACGTAATATGCGAACTGTCAATATATTCGACACGGAATATCGTAATATATCATAGCAAAATTGCGTTTTCGCCAATGGCGGTAGACGCGCTGAAGCCTACGAAAATTACGAGAAAGACAGAAGCATCAAACGACAATGATGCAGCACGCGATGGCGCTGAAGAAACTTTTCTCCATTATTGCGCCGGCGGAAAGCATGAGTAATACTCTGACGGAAAGTGATTTGTTTTTCATACGAATCCTCCTGCTGATTTTTTTCCTCGCAAAATTGGAAACGCTCTGTTTGATATTTGATACTTAATAACGCCGCCGCAAGCGATGCGCTGATTGTTGCGATTATTGTCGTAGGGCATTTTTTTCTGTGAATGCGTACTGTTTCTTCTTCGCAGGACTTGAGGACTCCGATAAGTTTGGATTCAATTTGTGTTTGCGGCGTGCTCTTATTTTGATCACTTTCGAAAACGGTCGAAAGCGACAAAGCGTGCGCAATTAAGCTACTTGCCGACGAATATTTTCATTCGAGAAAGGCGAATTTTGTTTTTAAATAGATTAGCAAAGTTCGGCATTCGGTCGTGGCTGGATTTGCTACGCTTTGCGCTGCGCCAAAATCCTAGCTCGAGAAGTTTTTCTTTTTTCCGTCTCTCGCTCGGCGTAACTTCATTGCGGGGCGCCGAATGGAAGGATTTTTCCATTCACGAGGACACACGCCAAGATAACTTTGCTGCGCTCCCGGAACGAGCCACGATATACGCCTACTCCATGCGTCAGATTTATCTCCTAGATTGCGGGAATTCGAAGTCATTGTGTTTCTTCTCCAATCTTCTCAAACCCCGCGCGCACACACAACCCCAACGGATATTTCTATAGCGGCCACTCGCCAATGCGCAACCGATGTCAATGCAATCGAAAAATTTCCAGCTGACGTACAGAAATTACTTCATATTCGCGTGTGATTGCTGGAACTGACGAAGTGGGTCATGCACGGAGCAGCGCGCAGCAAGTATGCACTTTCAGGATTTAATTACCGATCCCATTTGAAAGTCGGCGCGCGTAAAATATCTCGTTATTGTGAACCTCTTTGCAATAAGTATATTTTCTCGGGAATTTGCACATAAATGCAGTACGGCTCGTAAATAACATTGCAGGTGAATTTAAATCCAGCGCTCCCTGTGCGCACAAAATGGAAGAACTCGAGCATCGAGCAAACTTTCGGCCGCTTTTGCCACGACCTAGTTTCGCGCATTCGACTTGAATGTGGGCGAGTATGTCCTATTCGAGTGCCTTCGACCTGAACCTATCCTCGAGTGTTTTTCTTATGCCAGCCGCGTGCATTCGAAGGTGGCGAAGGCGTTGGGAATGATACGATAGGTTGGCCAGGCACACCGAGCTGCGCTGATGATTGATAAGCAGGAAATTCAACTTTCACCCTTTTCGTTGTCGGCGCTAAGCAATCACCGCTTCTACTTGCATGAATATCAATTATAAGTGAATAAAGGGCTAGTTTTTATTCGTCTTTTTCCTGCTTTATTTTTATATGCGACCTTTCAACGGCCAATGTTAAGGGGCATCAAGGTTACGAGGTGCTGAAGTTAAAATTGCGAAAATATCAACTTAAAAGTTGCACCTAAATAATTTTTATGTAAATCTGCGAGCGTACAGAGAGCGAAACGGTGTTTCAGAAATTGACTTAAATCCTATTTTCACGTCACGTTCAAACCCGTTTGGCTTATCAGTGCGCAGACAGTTCATCAAGTTCCGAGATAGATAGGCATTTAAAAGTGTGAAGCCGCCTTCCAGTGCGTACGGAAATATAATGTAATTAAAATTCCAGCGCCTCCTTTGCTGAATCCATCAAGAACTTTGCACGCTGGCGGCGGCAGCAGCAGCAACGATGGTTGTATCCACCACCCACCCGCCGCTTTCTTCGGATCGCCCGCTGGCTGAACGCACCCTCGGATCAAGTTAACTGTGTACCGCCGCCAGGATAATTAAGGGAATTGTATTGTACTTTACATCGCGACCCGCACAATGTCTTTACGCGCCAAAGAAGACGTCGTGCCGACATCTCTGACAACCTACTAGCGATGTAATTTATTATAATCTCCTAGAGGTGTGTGTTATCTACACACATGTGAAATTGGTTTATAAAGTTCCCATCGCAAAAAATATGAACCTCATATATTCCAGCATTTATTTTTTTATTCGTGCACGTTCACCGCATTGTTAAAATATGACATGAAATATTTGCGCGAGAGGTGAAGAACCTTTTCTTACAAAGATGTTTCGTACTTGAAATTCAAAGAAAATTAATTACAAGAAACACTTTCCGCTCTCAACTTTCGTACAATGATTACTTGTTTGAAAGATACCTCAACTTTTACTTGCGGAATATAAAACCGAATTAAACATAATAATACATTATTACTTGTACGTTCATCCGCTTCTTTCGTGTAATCTGCACAAAGCCTGTACGCTCGCAGCAATATTTTCTTTTCACCGTTGCGCGCCGTGCAATTTAGCATTTTACTTTACTTTATTTTGTGTCCTATTTCAGGTACCTATGTGTGTTTTGTTAGCAGTGCGGAACTTTGTTCCTGCTTTCCGGTGTATAGAGACTGTTTGCTCACCGTGCCAGATCTCCTGGGCACCTTAAGAAGTACGACCACTCGCATTAGAGTTCCTCAATAAAACTCCCAGAGCAGCGCACTGCGTACAGACATGGGACACGGAAAACGAATGAAAGGCGCGTGCAACAAAAAACGCTTAAACAAAATGGCAAACTTCTTTTACGACGTCGTCGTTTTTTCCCCACGTTCGTAGTAAGCATTTTGCGTGAATAATCGAAGACGTGGACGTTTTCACACATTGTCGACGAGAGAGAAATCCTCCCGGTAAAAAATTCGCTAACTGAATTTGCGTTATTATCGTTCGATGCTGGAAGATTTATATAGGCCATTTGTTCACGCGTGTGTATTTAAGTGTGTTTCATTGAAAAAGTTTGCTGTTTATGTTTGTTACGTGATTATTAACAATGCGAAGCCCCTCGCCGTCCTTCGGTATTGTTTCTGCGCTTAAACTTTAATGGAATTAGTTCTGCTTCAATTGTTTTACACAAGGATAATGCTAGTTTGGAATTCTTTTCGGCCGAACAAAAACCAAAATCGTTTTTGTCTGATTTACAATTAGTTCTCAATTAAAGTTTTCCAACTCCAACACGTGTATAAATAAACTGCATCGATTTTTCTACGGCTGTGATAAAATATTCAAGCAAATATTTGAATGACATTTTATGACAATTCCATGACGACCTGCAACCCGGAGCTATTCTGCTTGCCTTGTGAGCTTTGGATTCGTGCAAATCCACCGGAGTATTGTTAAATGATATTCGACATGCAAGACACGAATGCGCGATGTATGTGCATTCACACTAATTATAAAGTTGGCTCGTAAAATAAAGTTGGAGGCGCGAATTTAATGAAAATTTGATTAAATCGAGAGCCATGCATAGCGACCTTAGCGCAACACAGGAACGAACGCGTTTCGATGCATATGACTTGCCGCCGCCTGTCGCTGCGCGCGTATTGTGTAAATGCCTTTGCGTTTTACGACGCTTCGCAATGCCGCAATGAAACGAAACGAATTGTTTCGCATTACAATGGTTCATACTTGATATGGAACACGCATTTGCGCTGTGTTTATTGACTCAACTTCACAATTTAAATTTGTCGCAGACGACCGGATACGAAATGTTGTTGCTTTAAGGGCTTGGATGTTTTTGCAAAAATTCGGATGCTTTCCTTGGAAGGAGAGCATTAAATTTAAATTTATTAGCTACATTAAATTTAGGTCAAATTGTAAGCGTCAGTAAATATTCCAGAAAGCTGAAAAACTTGAAGTACGCTGTAAAAAGGAAGCGCTATTTAAAATATCATTATCGATCAATTCCTAAGGTATCATCAATAATGTTAGGAAGGTTAATTAAGATGAACGGTATTAAAGATGAATAAAGTAAGATGTACCCTTGGCCAACATTTCGCTAATGGAAAATACGAGTTCGAAAAAAGGCGCGCGCGTATAAATATCTCCATTACGTAATGACTTATTCTTGTCATTTTATCATTTTTATTAATAGCATTTCGTCCGCCCAGTTTGAGTGCGGCGCGGTTTGTTGTCACATTCATTCACAAACTGGAAGTGCGTGTGTAAAAAGCTAACCGGAGGCGGCGGCGGCGGCGGCTTCTTATTAAATGGCAAGCGTGCCACTAGAATGATCAGACATAAACGCAGAGCTTATCAAATGCGTCTTCTCCACCTTGATTCCGTTCGTGTTCACGTATCGTCTGCTAAGTGGTCGGATCGTAATTTATGAGGAACGCGCATGGCAGGAGCAAGCGGCGAACGCACATGTCAAGGACAATTATATTGCAAACAGTCGTAGGTAGTAGATGTTATTTGCACGGGTGCAAATCGCATCGAAATGTCACGGGGATGAAATCCGCACAAACAATGTGTCCTTTCGTTTCGTCCTCGTGAAAAATAAAGGAAGCATCCTTTTCTCCCCGTTTGCTGACGCTTCACATTCAAAGTGCACGCTTCCCTGTGATTTTCATTAAGCGCACCCTTCACACGTGCCCGAATTAATTCGGTTCCACGGCAAAATTTGTAGTCTAACCCTTGCGCGCACAATACTAATGAACCAAACGAATATATTTGGCAGCGCGTCTGCATACCAATAACAACAGCACCTTGTGCATCGCTAATTATTCGTTTTGTTGCTCGCGCGATTGATTGAGGAAACTAATTAGGTAAAGTGTGTTTAATCGTATTAGGCCGCTCATTGATTCGCATTGTGGATATATAATTTAGCTATCTATCATTAGCTCGCTCCGTAATTAGTGTGATGGGGCGGTTTGTTTTAAAAAATTACGAGTTTCGCGCGCACACGCATTAATTTTGCGTGTGCCGCAACCTTGAGGAATGTCAGTGTAGGGACATAAATAAAGCGTGCAAAAAGCGCTCGGTTTATCCCTTGTGAAGGTCCTTGGTGCAACCGTCATTTATCATCGAACCCAAAGCGCAACCCTTTTGATCTCGAGTGAGTCAATTCCGGTGGTTGTGTGCGATCAATCAAGAGATCTTATCATTTGCCAACAAAGCACGAGCACTAATACACTACACATGAATGAAATCCACGCACGAATCGCCGACTCCAGTTTGATTCACTCAGTAAATTTCAATTTGTGCTGTTAATATTACTGTTACTGCGCTGATAACAATCAGATCCTAGGTATGCAAGCAACGCGATTGCTTTGTGCAGTGTAATTATGCATTAACATCCACGATTGTTTACTTTAATTGTGATTGGCAAATACAAGATGATGAGTCAATCAACAAAACTTTGTTATGTTTGCACGATATTCTTGGGTGGTATTACATAATCATAGGAAAATCTTGAACGTAATTGAAATGTTTACCTACTCTTTACCGATAATATGGAGTTACAAGATTGAATCTAAGCTTAAAGTTTTCTTAAGTTTACCTCTTTTAAGCGCATAAACTCCAGCAAACTTTGATCTAACGTCGCTCTAATCATGTAATGGAATAGTTTCGTTTGAATTTTGCAAGATAAGAATAGACACGTTTAGTATTAAAACAAGATAAAGTTGGTGCACTTATGTTGATGAAGAACATCCTTCAAAACCTCAAAATAATATTTGGTTAACGCTTGTAGACCTGAAAATAAAATGTAAAAATATTGAGTAAAGTGATGAAAATATAACAATGTATTTGAGGCATTGGTCGACGAAGGAAAATAGTTCGAGAACATTTTTTGAAAGCGTGCTTCTTGAATTATTAAAGAATCTTCAGGAGCCTCAGCATATAAAACAGACCGTCCGTCACGACTTGACATGGATGCACAAAAAGATAAAATGTCAAGAGAAATTAGAAAGTCCCTTCATGTTCCTCTTATTTTTTTTAGTATTTTACGTTTAATATTTCAAAATGCTTTTATACAAGATTGCTAAAAATAGCTTCTTAAAACAGTTTCTCGCCTTTTCCTCTTTAATTTTCGTAATCGATACAACAATCCTCCTTTGATGGTGCTCGCCCACACATTTCATTATGTCTTTTATTTAACCGTGTTTTGTCTTTCAGCAATATATTTTCAATGTAAATGTTAGTCTTAGAAATTGTGAAAAAATTGTCGAAATCTGAAAGCGTATTGTTAAATTTTAATCCATTGTATTCACATGGAAAAGCAATTAGCTGGCGACAAACGGAACGTCTTGACTTTCGTCCTGCGCGTCCTAATGCAACGTAATGAAAAATTTATTTCGCAGTCGTCGAGCAAAGCCAATATTTGCCAAGATAAAAATTCAAATTGAGTTAAGCTTGCACTCTCGAATTAATACAATAGATCCACAATGAGATAGACTTACAAAAAACGTTGGCGGAATCATTAAAGTACGGGAATGTGGCTCATTCAATCGAAGCTTTTTGTTCTTGAGTAATTCAATTAAAATTTCTATACATTTTTATGAGTATTTTTTCTGGATGGTCTTAAATTTAATTTCACTTTTAATGCTCTTAAAATTTATTCTAATTAAAGCAATTTTAT
This sequence comes from Anaulacaspis nigra, assembly GCA_030264675.1. Taxonomy (NCBI): domain Eukaryota; kingdom Metazoa; phylum Arthropoda; class Insecta; order Coleoptera; family Staphylinidae; genus Anaulacaspis; species Anaulacaspis nigra. The sequence goes on along the minus strand of JARJDV010004985.1, from coordinate 7,082 downwards.
CTAACTAAAAAATTACCATGAATTACTCCTCTTTAACCAAAATCCTTGCATGCAGGACGGCGTAGAATGAATGTAGCTAATGAGAATTTATTTAGTGCAACTCCTGATGTTTGGTCTAAATTTAGTAAGCACCAAATATTTCTTAGTTCTAAAAGTGCGGTAAGTTACAAACTGCATTTCCACCCCAATGACCAATGACCGAACTATTAGCGCCAGATCCGAGGCGCTTATGAATTTAGCAGAACATGTGTGGGAGGTTGGCTCGACTTACTTGCAAACAACCTTCTGCTAATTTATGACCTGCTAATGTGCGCAGTGCAGAAGGAAAACTTTAATTCAGAACTAATATCAACTCTAACACCCCGAATTATATTTAGGCTTATAATGAATCCATTACGAATCTTCAAATTTAGTTAAATATTTAAATATGTGTTAGAGGTAGACGAAAAAATTACATTAACATCCATTTGCAAACCCGTCAGCTACATTAGCAGCATTCCGAAAAAGTTATGATAAATCTCAAATTCCGCGACAAATACGTTCGTGTTACGAGATAATGCACGAAATGTGTGCCGGCGCGCGTTGATATAATATGCGCGAAGGGGAAACCCCAAAAACCGCGCGTCAGGATATTATGCAATACATGGAAGCGTAACCGCCACCCCAAAAGCACGCATTATAATATGCAAATTAAAGTGCAGCGCAATACGCCCGCCAAGCGATAGAGCGATGATGGTGGGCGAAGTATGAATGATGCCGTTACCACCGCCACCGCCCTCGACGATTTTGTTAGCCTCACATCCAGCGCGACATATGTACGTATATATTTGTTTACCCGCCGAGGAAATCCATATATTAGCCGGAGATATATGCGCGTATCGCAAACATTCAAAACGTTCTATCATGTGCCACGCTGTGAAAGTTTGCGCAGAAATAAACTTACGCGGACGAACTTCGCAGCATCATTCATCTAACTCTTATGAATGGTCTTTCGTGGAATATATTAAATTCTCCATTCTTCGTCGCTATTTACTCTAAAGTTTTTCATTACTCATTCACGACAATAAACTGAATGCACTTGAAAATATTTACAGCGAAATTCAGCACAGAGATTTCCAAGAGACAAGCTGTTTCTTTTCATAGTTCTTTACAAATTGAAAAAATTTGCTAAAGCTACATAATTCTTGAATGTTTACTACTGCTTTATTAAGTTTTAGTCTTTACGTAATGTCTTGAAAATTAAAAAGGATTCATGCTTTAATCCCATTTCCAGGAAGACTAAATTTAATAATCTGCTTATACGAAAATTGTATATCCGCTTTCCTCAAAACTAAGGAATATTTCTGAATTTTTCGTATATATTTTTTAGCAGTCCAAAACTGCAAAAATACGACGCAAAATAATCCTGTAGTAATCACTTTTAATTATCACAAATCTTTCCTTAATACGTTTTTTAATTCATAAACAGTGGCGGTAAGCTTGGGTTTAAAAACGAAAAACAATGGCAATCTGTGTGGATGTCACTGCTGCACGTGCAGCGATAGGGCACGGCGGAGCAGGCCCCCACGAAAAATTAATATCGCACCGGAAAATGTGATTTGCGCTGATTTATTACACGCGTTTATCGGGCGTCTATTAAAACGCGTACGAGGGATGCGCGAACACGAGAATTTCGCTTTTGAATATTCAAGCGTGGCTTTACGCCCTAAACGCGCCCAGGGACGCCGATTTTCAATAAGTCGACATCATGCAAATGCGTGCCGAACGCGCCCAGAAAAGTGTACGGAATTGATGAAAACGAGGCATTCAGCAGGCGTTTTGTCTTTCTTTTTCCATCCTCGCATTTCCGCCGTGTTCTGAAAGAAACCAAGAACCGGAAATCGGCCGACGCGTTAATCAATATATTTTCGATTTTTAACGACAACGCTGGGGGCGGCAATGACGTTACGCGCGGGTTCATCCTAGCGAATGACATCTGACAATTTAACGAATTACTGGGCGTCAGACCTGAATTCAACGAAATATCCAACTCAAATATTAATTGCCAATTCACTGAAATTGTTAAAAAATATTCCACGTTTAATTTACGTCTGCAAAATCGCTGGGATTAATCAATATAATACAATGTTTTTCTACCGAGCTAAATCGTGCTGAGTTTCGACTAAGTTATCTTTAGGTAAATCAAAGGGGTTAAATACACATTTCGGGGAATTAATCAAGGGCAATTAATATTATATAGTCCAATAAGCGAAAGTGGATCACTTATTGATACTTCATAAAAGGAGTAACGAATCGAAATGGTAATCATTTAAGGACTAAGCCGACGCGTGGATTACCGAAACCAGAACGTTAATCTATTGCCAATCATGCTGACGAGGGCGAATAATGACGTTGACGAAGTTTGCAGACTCGAAATGTGAAGCGTAGCTGTCGCGTCGCAGTGATATGGGGAACGGCAATGGCGATGACAATGTGTTTTTTCACAATTGCACTGCCAAAAATACGATGCGGTCAGACGTATTCAATTGTCCAATTACCAACCTGAAAGAAACTTTCGTGCGCGCGCGCTTGAAATAAAACAGCACATAAATGGCTGTTTTGGGATGCTCTCAGCGAAGTCTCGTGTTGGCGCGGCGAGTAAATGGGATCGCATCCGTTACGATGATAACTGGCGAAAATAGAGCGCGAAGGCAAGGAGCGGATAATCGCTGGATGAGGAAGAAGCAACTATCACTCGCGCGCACGGTAAGTGAATTAATGAAGGCCTTCATCAGTGCAATTATGAGGGATTCGAGCACTGCGATGATGATTAACATCCAAACTGTTTATGCGGAGACTGCACACGAGCGAAAAACTGTTTATACGCATGGGAAAACTGTCGTTATTTCCCGGAAATAAAATTAATTTCGGAACGAAAATGTGCCATGAAATTTTATTTCGTTAAAGTTATGAGGATAATCAACGGGGGCAGAACGCGCGTGGCATTGTTGATATGAATAAAAATATTTGCGCCAAGGATTTTAATACCGTCGTCGGTCTAATAGCTTGCCTCTAGATAATTGCACGCCGCGGCTTCCCGTCCCCGACCGCGCATTCACCACCACCAGCAACACCGCCGTTGCTGTTGCCGCCGCCGGAGCCGTAAGCGCCGCACAGACACCCGCGCGCTTTGTAGGTTTTCGGAGCGCAAGCGTCGGGTCGTCAAACGTTAGCGCCGGGACGCCGCCAACCAGTCTGTCTGTGGCCGCCAAGGTCGCCGGTGTATGCGATCCGCGAGAGCGCGCGACTCCTGCTGCCACCGCCACCGAACCGCCAGTGCGACGCGCGGTCCGCTCTCACGCGCGCAACCGAAACATCCACCTAATCTACGCCTAAACATAAACAGACTCCGACTTTGTGTGTCAACAAAATTTGCGTAGTTTGAAAAACTTTTTGTGAAATTTCCGCTTAAAATCACAAAAGGATATTAAACCAGGAATATATCTATCGTGTTACCAAGTGCGTAATTATCATCAGCGCTCGCATTGTTCAAATGTCTTCTTCTTCTTCGGATGGTGCGCGTTCTTAAGACGCTGCGACGTACTTCGTGAGCTGCGACGGCCCAAACTCGATGTGGACACTTGCGATTAATTATTCAGCGTGTACATCATGCCCGCAGCGGCGGCGGCGACTTGTTTAATAACTATTACGTAAGTAAGACGTCTCTTCCCTCTATTGACTTTCGTCCAATGTGCCCGCCAACTGTTTGAATGTTCTTGCAAAGTGCGCGCACCGCCAATGGCGAAAATGACTAGACGATTATGACAATTCCTAGGAAGCGACAATTTCAATTCTCTTTGATGGGCTTTGCTTGTTCTGTCTATTCCACTGACTACTTAAATATTCACTTGGAACTTTCACACAATGATGTTCAAAATCCTGCGCGTTTAGTATCTTTCTCGGCTGTAACTATTAATAGTTCAACTATTTCTAATATTAATTTTTACATTACTAATTTCGATACGCTTCCTTGCTATATACCTTTATAAAATTTGTCAAGTAAATATTGATTCAAAAACTCATAAAAAGACTGCTCTTCAAATATTTGCGAGACGTAGAAGCATCTCATATTATTTTTTACGCGTAAAGTTTAACCATTAATAATTTTAATTACATTTCGCTAGGTGTCTGAAATCATAGATTACTTCGCAATTTGAAATTCGCAATGGCAAGTTTAATTAATGTAGACTTTAATTAATATTATGATAAAGTCACAACTTCAACTATTCATTAAACCCACCATAACGTACGCTCAATTTCATCGAAAATTAGACTATTTATACCTAAATAAAATATCGACGTTAATGCAGGTTGGAAATCATATCTAATTTACATGCATTAAAGCAGTGAATTTTGAGGCGTTAGATTAGTATTAATTAAGCCGCAAATAATTAATGAATATTAAGCAATAGTCTCGATACTGATGTACGTACTATGTTTGCGCCATGCGCATAACCATAATAGATATGATATTTTAATTAGTAAAATACCATACTAATAATGATATTCGCCCGTAATGGAAAATTATGTCTGTTCCATCAATTAGTAAATTAATTAAATTTTCTTTCGTATTTCGTTGGAATATAAATTGGTAGTATTCTCATTATTTATTCTATGAATGAACAAATAATTGAATTCCATAACTTATAATTATTCTAGTTGTTGTTAATATTGAAACAATAGCCGTAATGTAGGTGATTGGAGCAAAAATAAATAATTTGATAATAAGCCGAACATGGCTTATAAATAGCAGAAAATAATAACACATAATTACGCAATTATTTAAAAATCAATAGCGTTTATTCTTTGTCCAATTGTCAAGGACTTTTTGATATTTATTTCCTGCCACTTATTGAGTAAGTATGGATTTTCAATTTTACACGTTCGTTCGCGTTTTTTTTTGCATCACGTAATAAAATATTTTTGTGGGTTATTAAAATACCATCAAATATATTATATGAACTCACGCGAATTATTATTAGTGGTTTGATGATATTTGCATTGAAAACAAAGCCTTCACTCTTACAACGCGTATTACGCACGGTGCACAGATGTTAAGAACAAAGAATAACAAGATTAGGCCTCTATAATTCAAAAACCGGGAGGCCGGTAAACATTTATCTAATGAATTACACACATCTACGAAACGAGGAGGAGACGGCGGCGATGGCAAATAAATATTTGCACGAAAAACGCACGCTGCCAATTGAATTGATGGCCGTGGCCGGTGGGCGCGGGGGCAGTAATCAATTTTTCACATACGCTGTGCAACGAAAGTGCTCCGCATAAGGGTTGGCGCGCACATTGCCGGGGATCATAATAAAACAAGTTGCGAACTTGGCGAAGGAAAAAAAGCTTCGGCAGGTGCGCCGCCACCGCTACCGAAAACGCCAGGCCGTTATTTCCGCCTACTTTCGCCGTGAATAATTCAGCAGGCTTTTCGGCTGCTTCTGTTTGCCATCCGTACAATAAGACGCCTGCGAAATGCAAAGTGGGATGAACGCTATTACAATGAACACACTACAACGTGTTGGACGTTTTGTGTCCCGGCGCATTCTTGTTGTTCAGTTTATGTCGCATGTGCGCTCGTGAAATTTGAGTTGTGACACATATTTCCTCGCAACGCGTTGAGCACTCTCAACTTTGACGATGCTCTTCGTCGCGTTCGCGTAAAACGAGCCGGAAGAACTTGGCGGTAATGTAGCAGAAGCTCTCTCGTGTCGTAAGCGCTGTCAAATTGCCGTCCTGCCTCAAGAGGTGCTTGATGTCAAAGAGGAAAAGTTTATAGTTTGCTTACGCTGCAAAAGCCGGAAATCGTAAATGCATGTGCAGAGCGTCTCCTGCCACAATTTTAATTATTTAATGTTTGGTACGCCACCGCCTTTACCGTCCTCGACAGCCTTACTTCTTAGTGCTTAAACATAACTAACCGCATACAAAATGAAGAAGTATTAGTTCGGGCAATTTTGATAAATTTGTAATTTCTGTGCGGTTTTAGTTTAACGCTTGACTGTACACAAATTGATTAAATTTTCAATTAAACTGAAAATCAAATCTCGGTTTCGAATTAAACTATCATATACAGTCAGCAATCGGAATATGAACAAATCAATCATATATCCTGTCATTTTAGCATTCCATAAATAATTGAATTCTGCGTAGATTTAGCGTTCGGAAAAGTTTCCAAATTTTTTCATTATGTTTGTGGTATGAATTATGACCGGGCGAAATCTGAAATTCCTGTTGCAATTTACAACTTTCGAAGTCGCGTGCATAACTTGATATAGGAACAAAACCCAAGAAGCAACGCAAATATGATTAATTCGAGGATTTTCGGAAGTTTTCAAGTTGAACATTAAAAGCGAGATTATGAAAAGGAGAAGAAAAATGAGCAGCGAGATAGATACTTTTGCGCTTAGGGCAAGTCCCATTGGGATGCTTGAGCGCACAGATAAACAAACGTAAAACCATAAAAGTTTAAAAAGACTTCGTAAATGCTATTCTTCCATTACACCTGAATGCCAGCTGTAAGATATCTACCGACTTGCTATCAATTCAATTAAGGAATAAATTAATGAACTGGGTGCGCGCGTGCACAATATATTTTAAGAAATTAATTCAGATATAGCCAGTTAGTATTACATTCTACGTTCGTAGAATATCTTTCAAACAAACTGGATATAAAATACAAAGAAAAAAAAGCCTGAAAAAAATGAATGATCTTTACATTATGATAGAAAAATAAATGACTTTTATGGGACTTTGACTATATTCCGTATTTGAATTTTGAAGCAGGCTTTGTGTTATACTTACCCAAGATATCATAAGCTGTCGAAAGATTCGTATAGAAAAAAATCCTTGAATTTCGAAAGTAATACAAGCTGCTGTAAAAAAGATTATTTAAAGAAACTGTAAATTAAATAGGAAAATATATCTGTTAAAAAATGATTAACCAGTATTGAACAGTTACGTAAATCCGAAAGAAAACTATATTGATTTTGGAAAATGCTAGTTATTTGCTAGGGAATATTTAATTAGTATTG
>JARJDV010004982.1:0-10625 GCA_030264675.1 Anaulacaspis nigra | reverse complement strand
CTACAACTATTAATCTATTGATTTACAGAAAAAATTTTTTCAAAATGTCAATATTTGAGATCGCGACAAAATCCCTCATGGAACCAGTGTACAGTGCTGATTTTTCTCAAATAGAAAATGAATGTTCTGACACGAGGGAGAGAGAACAGAAAAATGTCAAAACAACAAATAGAATATAAAATTTCACCAAAGTATTTATAACGCTAAACTGTTTTCTTACTATTGATTGATTGGTTAGAAAATATTTTTGACAGCATATACCTCACAACAATCATAAATATTTTGAAAACAACGTAAATAACTATAAACAAAATACTGATAGCAGCTATTATTGCCGAAATTACATCTACGTAGTAATACTGATAAAATGGTATTTGTGGCCCTTTCAAGTGTTTTGCTCCTTTATGTCGAAGCACATATTCAATCCACCATACAGCCCTATCCAGAGGTTTCATTGGTGTGTCTTGAATTAATTTCGCCAGATATTCCACTCTTTCTTTATATTTCCGATTGGTAATTACTTCAATTATAGTATTCGTAAATTCCTCTACATTCATTGTGTATCTGTCTAGAACTAGACCAAGTCCTTTGTTTTTCACTTTTTCTGAGTTGGCATTCTGATCACCGAAAAACGGTATAACCACGACTGGAATATACGAGTATAAAGCTTCCTCAAGTGATTGAGCACCTCCTTGGTTAATAAACAGTTTTAAATTTGGATGCCCTACAATTGAAGATGATTAATTAGAAAGGATTTGATTAATGAACAACTTACTAAGAAGATCTTGTTGTGGTGCCCATTTTATTAGTTTCACATTTGCTGGTTTATCAGACATTGTATCACTTTCGTATTTCCATAATACTTTATACGGTAACTGGGCAAGTGTTTGAATAATTGTTTGTCTAAATTCGGTTGAAAGTTCATTACTTAAAACATTTGTACCTAAACTTAGGTACACCACACCTTCCTTAGCATTATCCATAAATTGTTGTAAATCCTACAAGGAAATTTCATGCAACAAATACTAAGGATAAATGTTGTAAATTTATAATACCTTTGGCAGTGGCTTCTTTGGTTTGATATGTAAGCCACCGGCAAGAGAAATGGTGCTAGGTGTTAGTGGTCTTACCGGGGAAAATACTGGATTTATATTTAAAAACAACATATCCATTTCATTTGCTAACTGCGTAACACAAGGTATCCCATCACCAAGATGCTTCTTAACTAATGCATTCATATCATCTTTGCCTAAGGTAATCGCAAAATCCATAATGTTCGTTAAACTAAATACAAACAATCTTTGGAAGAAGGTCAAGTCATCTTGATAGGGAAATAGTGATACGGGATACAGAATGGAATGAGTGGGATTACCCATTGCGGCATGCGAAAAGGGTAAAGCATCCATTGATCCAACACCAATAATTGGTGCATTAAAGCGATATTTCAATGCAAACGGCAGCGGACTATAGCATTCTGTGATAATTAAATCAAAATGCTCTGTTTTATTGCTAAGTATTTCTTGAATTTGTGGCAATGATAATTGGAAGTCAATCAGTTCCAATGGTTTTGACATTAAGGCACCACTCAGCAGAAGTTCAACATAGCTGGTGTTGATTAGCAAATTCATCATTGACTTGAAAAGTGGATACGTCTCTCGGATGCTCACTTCTTTTAAGTTTGGCAGGTTCTCACTCGTTGGATCGGTTGTGATTATAACTACTTCATGACCACGAAGGGCAAGTTCACGCCAGATAGGTTGATAAAATACTTGATGGCTGTATGATGCTGCTGCTATCAATCCGAGAATTCTTTTCGATTGCGTCAGTTGGAGTACAAATGACAATATAATCAATAAATAAATTACTTTGACCTTCATATCTTATTGGGTGTAAACAAATAGTTTAATAAGACACTAATTCAAAGAGCACTGAGGTATTAAAATGCACTTTGCAGTCAAACTGTGTGAATGCGTAGATGTATAAAGTTATTACGTTGAGATGTGCTATAAATAGCAGCAAACTAAACACATTGAATGTTTGCTCAATTAAATAGTGCAATTGATATAATCACCTTATAAAAAAACCGTGCTACTATCAATATTGAGATATGTTTTCTCAACAAGTTTTCTTTATGTGTAACTTAAATAGAAATTGAATGAAATGTACGATACAATATATTTAGTTACAGGTTGCTTAACTTACAAGTTGCTTAAATATATAATTGATTTAAATATTTTCTGGCTATGATATCAGTATTATTATTTTATTTAATCATCGTGCCTTTTTCCTTGCCGTGTCGGCTTGATATTAATAAGTATTTTTAAATACACAACATGTAGAGCAATTTAGAGTCGAGAAAACCAAACTTTTATTTTAAATATCAATCTATGCTGATTTGTACTGATGTATTTGATTCATTATATGCGAAGAACATAACCTAAAAGTTTATCTTGCAGATTCTCGGTTTTGTTTGGCAACGAGATTTATCACGTAAACAATAACCTTACTTTTAATAGAAAATGAAGTCTCAATCCGAATATAAGTTAAATTCGGCGCCGGATGATGCCATTTCTTCAGTGAAATTCGGCCCAAATACGAGTCAATTTTTATTAGTTAGTTCCTGGGATAAAACCGTACGATTATATGATGTAGATGCCAATACTCTGCGACATAAATATTGGCATGAGCATCCTGTACTTGATTGTTGTTTTACGGTAAGCTAATCTTCTCTTGGACTTGGACTAACAAATAAAGCGTTAGATAACACATATGTCTATTATTTTAGGATGCTGTGCATTCTTATAGTGGCGGAATTGATAATACGTTAAAAACGTTTGACTTTAATGCAGCTAGTGAAACTGTAATTGGCAAACACTTAAATGCAATCAAATGTGTGGAATACTGCCCAGAAATAAACGGTATTCTCACGGGTAGTTGGGACCACCATTTAAAGCTATGGGATCCCAGGGGCCATTCATGTGTTGGCACATACAACCAGACTGAAAGAGTGTACACTATGAGCTTGGCTGGTGAGAAAATTGTTGTGGGTACAGCAGATAGAAAAATATTAGTTTGGGATCTCAGAAACATGGCATACACTTTACAACGGCGTGAATCTAATCTAAGATATCAAACCCGCGTCATTAGATGTTTCCCAAACAAGAAGGGCTTTGTATCAAGCAGTATTGAAGGAAGGGTTGCAGTAGAATATCTTGATGCTAGTCCAGAGGTACAGAAGAAAAAATATGCGTTTAAGTGCCATAGAACAAAAATTGATGGTGTTGAAAAAATTTACCCAGTTAATGCAATTAGGTAAATGTGAACTTTAATTTATCTTCTATGGCTTGCTAACTTTCATTTTTCAGTTTCCACCCCACTCATCATACATTTGCAACTGGAGGCTCAGATGGTTATGTTAATATTTGGGATGGATTCAATAAAAAGCGATTATGTCAATTCCATCCATATCACACATCAGTAACTTCATTAAGCTTTAGTTACAATGGTAAATTCTCCATCTATATTTGACTTAAATCATATTAATGATGTTTTTCTTGTGCAGGTTCTACTTTAGCAATAGCCTGTTCATATTTCTTAGAAGAAGATAATCCTTCAGAACCATTGCCTGAGGATGTCATTTATATTAGGTCAGTAACTGACCAAGAGACTAAACAAAAATACAGTTCATAAATAACTTTAAAATAAATTAATTCAATGCATAACGTAAATACTCCAGGTTAGTGTATATTTGGTTTATTACAAAAATTAGTAATTCCATAATATTTTAAAGCCACATGTATGACGTATGCATTAATTAAAAAACAGTAGATTAATTTGGTTCTGAAATAATTAGTTGTGCGACAAAATAAAGTATAAGACCGAAGCGTACGCGTGACAGTTATCAGTAATTATCTATGATATAAATATTTCTTACATGATTAATATATAAAAAAGAATCTAAGAACAACTGGAAATTAACGTTGACGCAATTGTGCGCCAAACAATATAATGTTTCTATTACGAGTCTCTTCAAACTCGTTTGTTTCATTCGTCTTTTTACACAAGTTTGGTAGGTATACAACCCATTTTATGTCTTAATGTATGAAGGATACTTTGAGTTCATAGACGATTTGAAGCATTTGTTTGTTATCTTTTTATATGCTCATAAATTTTTGCAGAGTTGCGACTTGTATTGATATTTACACTCAAAACAGTCCTTTTGGGCATAATTTCACATAAAACAAACAAATCAATCAGTTGCAATTGATTGGGGTTTAAAACGTTTTCCTGTGTACTGCACGCTGACCCTCCTCATCGTACTCTTTCTTCGACACCCACATTTTTTTAAATGTGTCTAGAGCTGCCAGGATAGAACCTCCAATCCATGTCGAGTACAATCGTTCTTGTGGGGCTGATATCTAAGCAATGAGGATAATTAACAGATGCAACAGCACGGCTGCAAATGGCTTACCTTGATTTGAACGTCTTTCGGTGAAATTCGTTTAATTTCCGACAGCAATCGATCTCCGAAACCCTAAAAATAGAACATAATAAATGACCAAACAACAAGTTGATTCAAACATACCTTAAACAGCGTAGAACCACCTGATAAAACAATATTTTTAAAAAGCACTTTGCGCAAATCCAAATCTGATTTCATAATTGAATTCACTAACACGTCGTGGATGCCTTCATACTCTTCGCCGATGAGATCTGGTCTGAAAAGCACTTCGGGTGCTCGGAAAGCCGCGGGCCCAATTTGAATCGTATTTCCATCAGGAAGTAAATAGTTGACATGTTCTGTATCTACTGTTTCTTCCTTCATGGGATTGTTTGACAAATAGCAGGATTTTTCTTTAATTGTGCGCACGGTCTCGAACTCGGCTGTTGTACGAAGATTGTATCCTTCTTTCCGGAGGAGCAACCTACAGGAAAAATAATCAATAAATTGCTAAATACTTTGAACGACCCTTACCTTAAATAGCGTGAGACGTCACGGCCAGCAACGTCAATTCGTTGAATGCTGTGCGGCAAAGCGAATCCTTCATAGATTGGCACTGCGTGTGTTACACCATCACCGGAATCAAGCACTACACCCGTAGTACGACCAGTTGAATATCTATAATTTTATATTTTGTCAATCACAAAACTCCAATCATCCAAGATGATGAACACTTACAAGTTAAGTACAGCTTGCATTGAAATAAAAAGCGCAGGCACATTGAATGATTCAAAAAATATTTCAGCGCTCTTCTCGCGATTTGGCCGAGGATTGATTGGCGCTTCTGTTAAAAGCACAGGATGTTCTTCATAAAATGTAGACAGTTGATCTTTACTGTACACATAGGCCCAGATTTTTTCCATGTCATTCCAGTCAGTCACAACTCCATGTTCCATTGGATACTTGATGGACATGATACCTCTATGCTCTTCAATATTGCGGCCAATAAACGTGTCACCCTCCAGGCCACCAGCCATCACCCGTGGGTGCTTTGGTCGCCCAATACTAAAATGAATAATCCCATATTTAGAGTAAAATATTATATGGGATTGTTACTGCACTCACTAGTTTGGGAAGCGGCATTTTGGAATCTGATCACCGGCGAAACCTGCTTTAATTATACCTGAACCCTGCAACAATCAATTTGCTAGATGAGAAAATCACTTTGATAATTGCACCCGCTTACATTGTCTATCACAACCGGCTGATTGAAAGTAACGTCATAGTTCTCCATTATTTCGCTAACTTAATTTACCACTAATTGTGCAAAGAAATAAATTACGAGTTGTAATAAATATGATTCACGCCTCAGCAAAAGAACGGCACCTTGTACAACATATGAACCACCACTAACACTAGCAACATCATCTGTCAATTGACATGCTGTCAAAATTATGCTGGAGATTTAACTGGATTTCATATTTCTTGAAAATCATATTAAAATTGCAATAGGAAGTTATTAATCGTGCCAATATTAATTATCAAAATTTAAAATAATTTTGGACATATAGCCTATTTTATTGTAATCGGGTGGTTCTTTGACATCCTTAACTTTGAACAACCTTGAAGTTCAAATTGTCTCCAGCAAGAATCGGAGAACGTCACGTATTCGTGTAGCGTAAGGTAAGACAACGAAAATAAAAACAATGCAATATTTTCGTGACAAATATTTTTCCGTCGTACAACCACGGTGAATGCATTCGTTTTGAATGCGTTAAAGAATGCGACCTAGTGCTACAGCGTAAAAATGACGGACTCGTCGGATTGCGACTCATCGTCTGCGGCGAGCGAAAATTCTTGTTCACCAAATTTGACGTCCTGCAAGGAGACGATTCCTCTCTCCGAGCCCAGGTATTGCTTCTTGCCGTCCCACGCTGCAAAGACCAGTGATGACGAGCCTTCCATTGTATTTGAGCAGTCGCTGGGTGTCCAGCTGGGACCAAAAGAATCCATGCTTGTAATGAACGTTGATCGTGAGCTCCAGCTCATGGATGTAATTGAGAAACAAAAGGAGCAAATCAAAGAGTATCTTAACACAATTCTAAGATTAGAGACCAGCAATTCATGCTTGGAGAGCACATTCAAAGAACTGGAGACCAAGTATGACATGGCCTGCAAACAGAAAGACCTGGCTGTGAAAGAGAAAGAAACAATGGTCATCAAGTATGCAATGAGTGAGAAGGGTGTCATTAAACAACAAACTGCCAAGGATGCGGCTGAAAGGAAAGTCAAAGAACTGCAGAGAGAACAAGACCTTCTGCAGCATAAGCTGACAATGATGAACAATGAAAAATCAAGAATTTGCCAAATGCTTGATAATAAGGTAACCATATTCCTCTCTTCTTATCTAGATGAACAGTGATTAATTTCTAGAATTATGAATTGAAAACTAGTCAACAAGATGTCGAAAGGTCAAAATTAGATATGAGCGCCTTGGAAACCAAGCTAAAATGGACACAGAATAATTTTAAAAGTGAGATGGAAATGCGTAAAGATTTTGAAGCCAAGCTTGAAGCACTGCAAGCGCAAGTGCAGAACTATGTCGACGAGACTGAAAAGGCAAAGAAAGATGCGGAAAATGCAATTAAGGAGTTTCATACATCACAAGAGAATCGCGCATATGTGCTGGAAAACCAAGGTAAAGAGCAACAGGCTTCTTTGATTCTTCTACGGCACGAACTCGATGATCGCGAAGGGCAACTGAAAATACTGCAATCCGAATTTGATAAATTGCAGAAGAAACAAAATGATCACATTATAGAAAATAATTCCCTTTCGAAGAAAGTTCAAAAACTCGAAACAGAGCGCAACGAATTAGAAGTTAAGTTGGCCGATTTACGCAATTCGCTAGACGATCAACAACAAAGCGCTGCTGAATTGATTGAAAAAAGTACTCAATTGGAACAATTGAAATTACAATTGCACAAGTAAGTTAAATCATGGCATACATTAACAACTTCTTAACAAATGCGTATTTTTGTTCAATTCATTAGCGAACAAGATCTCTTGCAAGCTTCGAAAAATCAAAACAACTTATTACGTTTGCGCAATACTGATTTATCTGGTGATATTGAAGCATGTCGAGCGCATGAAACTGAACTTCTTGCATTCACTCAGCAATTAACCGATAAAAATGTCATTCTGCAATCAGAGTTTACCTCATTGGAGACCAAGGTGCAGCAATTAACGTATGAAAATGGGGTGCTAACGCGGAAGGTGCAGGACCAGGAAACCAAATCTAGTATGGCACTTACCCAGATGCATGCCGAACGTAAAAAATTGCGTGCGAATGTGGAACAATTGGAACATGAGTTAAAATTGGTACAAAAAGATTTTCAGACGACTGCGCAAGAGCTTGCTGATCAGCAGGGCGAGAATAATGTACTTAAACGCAAACATGAATTATCACTAAGGGTAAGACTTAGTAAGTTGCTGAATCAATCAAAAGTTTAAACTGATTTATTCCAGGAAGTGACAAGAGAATTGGCGCATGTTCGGAAGAAGTTGGAACAAAATGAAAACAAAAGCAGCATAGCGAGTAGTTCAAGCTCAACTACGTCACTGAATAATGTTGAGGCGAATGGAAATATCACACCACCACCTTCCAAGAAGCCACTCGATTTGGAACGTGTCAAAGTCATTCAACCGGAGATGCCGCTTGATAGACATGTACTAATTGAGCATATTGCTAAGCTTCAGCGGATCAGCGCAAAAAAATCGGAAAAACTCGATTTCATGGAAGAGCACGTTCGAACATTAGTTGGCGAACTTCAGAAGAAGAGTCGACTTTTGCAACATTATATCAAGCGCGAGCAGCAAGGAGCATTATCTTCTGATCAGATGGATCATAATAAGGTGAGGCATTATTTAATTATTCTCATATATGAACAAACCACTTGATTAATTTGACTTCATCTGATTGCATTTTCAAGTCTTTGAAGTTTTGGTAAGTGTCGTGTAGAATAGATTGTAGTAATTGTTTATTGATTAATGATGCACCGTTTTATTTAAAGTTAATTCACTTTATTCTAGGCGGACCTAGCGAAGCAAACTGGGCTAATGGCGTCCATGTATGGAGCTAAAATAGCTGATGAGCATCTTTCAATTGAGCAAGTGCTTGAAATCAATCGAAAGTTGTACTCCATACTCGAGGACGCCCTCCTTAAAAACATGACACTTAAGGTAATTTAGAATTTTTAGCGCGCTCAACTTTTATCTTGCATCTTATATTGTTTCAGGATAATATTGATACGCTGGGTGCTGAAATTGACAAGCTTCGAAAGTTTAAACCATAAAGTCCTACTTAAGTCTGTATATTTTGTATTAAGTGTAAAAGTAATCTATAAAATGGATTTTTTGAATCATTCCGTATTATCTATAACTACAAACGATTCATGCATTTTGTTACTGTAGTTAAATTATTCACTAGTTACTTAATATCATAAAATGATAAAATGAATGAATTGTTGTCACATACATGGGGTACCTGATTGCGCATAGCGCTTATCAGCTCAGTATCATAGTATAATAATATGAAGGTAAATGTTATTAGATTGTTTTATTCAAATTATTCCAAAATTACTGTTGTATTATTAATTAATCAAATTCAACGCGTTTCAATACGCTAGTATTATTTCTGTAATATGTACATCATGTTATTTATGGTCGAAAAAACCAGGAATATCAAAAGAATAATATATTCTGAAAGAATATGTTTGACGTAAATCTATTAATACGTTTCCTCCTCATCGCTGTATAAATCAGAAGAGACTTCCTCGTAGTCTCGTTCGAGTGCGGCGAGATCATCGCGCGCATCGCCAAATTCTCCTTCTTCCATTCCTTCGCTGGTGTACCAGTGCACGAAGGCTCGTTTCGCATACATGAGATCGAACTTTTTATTCAATTTGCTCCATGCGGATGCAATAGCTGTGGTGTTTGAAAGCATGCAAACTGCTCGCTGGACTCTGGCGAGATCCCCGCCAGGAACGACGGTGGGTGGTTGATAATTGATGCCCACCTTGAAACCTGTAGGACACCAATCAACGAAGCGCACATTGCTTTTGGCTTTCATTTGCGCAATAGATGCGTTAACGTCTTTCGGGACAACGTCGCCGCGATAGAGCAAGCAGCATGCCATGTATTTGCCTTGTGTGGGATCACATTTAACCATCTGGTTAGTGGGTTCGAATAACTCGGAGGTGATGTTTGCCACGGACATACCCTCGTGGAAGGCTTTTTCAGCGCATATGACTGGTGCGTATGAAGCGAGTGGAAAGTGGATTCGCGGATAGGGTACAAGATTTGTTTGAAACTCTGTGAGATCCACATTGAGTGCACCCTCGAACCGCAGCGATGCTGTAATCGACGACACAACTTGGCTAATAAGTCGGTTGAGGTTTACGTAGCTCGGATGTTCAATGTTCAATTTGCGTCTGCAAATGTCATAAATGGCCTCGTTGTCCACCATGAATGCGCAATCCGAATGCGATAATGTGTTGTGTGTCGTCAAAATAGCATTGTACGGTTCCACGACTGCCGTGCACACTTGCGGTGCGGGATAAACAACAAACTCCAGTTTACTCTTCTTGCCAAATTCTTGTGCGAGTTTCTGTAGTAGAAGCGCAGTGAAGCCGGAACCTGTACCTCCACCAAAAGAATGAAACACGAAGAATCCTTGCAAGCCACTACATTGTTCAGATAGTTTGATTATGCGCTCAGTGACAATATCGATTATTTCACGCCCGATGGTGTAGTGCCCGCGTGCGTAGTTGTTCGCCGCATCTTCTTTAAACGTAATCAGTTGTTCTGGATGATATAAATGCCTATAAGTGCCAGCGCGCACCTCGTCTGCAAAGGTAGAACTCAAATTACTTGTTTATTATTTTAAAGAGTGTTATCCGTACCAACAACAGTAGGTTCCAAATCTACCATTATTGCACGCGGTACCATTTTTCCATTCTCTACTTCTGAAAAAAAAGTTCCGCAACTGCAGTCAGTCGCCCTGCCGTCCATTGGGGTACCATCGGGAGCTATTCCATGCTCCAAACAATATAATTCCCAGGCAGCATTGCCTATTTGAACACCCGCTTGACCAACGTGTACAGAAATACACTCCCGCTACAAA